>JXOV01002366.1:0-16606 GCA_001014945.1 Clogmia albipunctata
TTAAATTTTAATATTTACCGTTTTAATAGCCTTCTGCATATAACTTGGCTATCAAACCTCTGTAAATGTCTTCACACTATACACAAAACGCACTGTTTACTTTTATGCCAGTTTATTGTAATTGATCTTGCTTCTTTCCTGTGCAAATCCAGACTACTGCTTATGACTAAGTGAATTATGTGTTGAGTTGGTGTTAGTGTATTTATGGGAATACTTATGCTAAGGTCTTAATGCTATTAATGTGGTTCGACCACCACAAAACATTTGTGAATCATGTCAATTTTTAAATTTTCCTTGTAAATAATGAAATTTAATGTGAAATTGTAAAAATTTCAGTGCTCATGAGTGGAGTGCAAAAAACGTTATGTCCTGTTCGGGTGTAAAGTCAACTATTTTTTAACGAGTGAAACGTGTGTGAAACATTCGAGCCGAAGGCGAGTGTGTTTAATGTGTTGTTTCGTGTTTTACCAAGGAATTGTTAGCCTTTCTTCCACAAAGTATGATTCCAAGTTTACCTTATCACAACACTTTTTGATTAACAAGTTAAAATTTAAAGTTCAGAAATATCATAAAACTTTGTCTATTTTTTTAAAATTATAAATTTAATTTAGATTTAATTTTGAGGAATAAATAATTAATTCTGATTTTTGTATTTTTATGTACCTGGCGCCTCCATGACAAAGCGTCCTTGAGCTTTTCCGTTAATTTGATGATTATCCTGACAGTTGTTTCGAACTTGCACGAAAGCTCTCCCGTTGTTCGAAGTTGTTGAAGCGTGTCATCGTTCGGCGCGTCCTTGTCGCACACTGGGAGAGGGCGAGGAGATAGAGAGCGAGAGTGGGTGGCCAGAGAATCTGCGCAGAGGAGGCTGTTTTCGGCGAATTTGCACTAAACTATTAGGAGGGATTTTAAAAACATTTGGACTTTAAAGGCAAATGCGGTGCATTGAGCGTGAAAAACGGGGTGCAGGGAGTGTTTATCGGTGATAATTTGGGTGGATTTTCGGTGGCCCTGACTCTGTGCGGTTTCGGTTTATCGTAGAGCCAGTCAGTAGTAGTGTGCCCAGTTGTGTGTGATTTAAAGTGAGGCTCGCCAGCCGATGGATTAAGCGCGAGCCTGTTTTTTTTGCTACAACCAAATTAGAAACTGCAGTTTCTAAGTTCAAAAGTGAGTCGTGATTGTGTATCGTTGTGTGTGACTGTGTGTGTATTTTAAGGATAAAAAAGTTGAAGAGCGTGAAAGATGTTAAAGGCGAACGAAGCTGGAGCCAGATTGTATCGCTGGTGATGTGTGTTGTGTGTGGGGGGAAAGGACACTGGAAATGCCAAATGATAGTTTTTCGTTCCGTTTGATTAATTACCCACAATCGGCTGCTCCCCAGGTCTCTGACTGCTGTGTATGTGTGGTAGTGGCGGGCAGCTATCGGGTCAGTGATTAATGTCGTTCATCCCGGCACCAAGATAACTTTTACCAAGACGGAAATAAAGTCCTTCTGTATTAAAGAATTCAAGAGAGAGATAATAAGAGTTGTTCGGAATTTGAAAAAGTTTGCCCCAAATTGAATCGTAACTGGAATTAAACTCGGTCAGTAATTAACATGTTATCCGGTGACGAGGTGATGGGCGACAAACCAGCTTTAGCACTGGAGGAAATTAAAGCTGACCGCAAATCATTTTCGATTCGAAACTAGGCCGACAATTGGAATTTTCACCAGGTCCGCCTCCTTTCACAAATAGGACAACATCATCTCGATTAAACCCAGTCCCCCTGCCTCTGTGGAATACTCCATTCAGCCAGTCAACCTGTATTAATAAAATAGTAATATAACCAGTGTTAAAAGTGAGTTTTATAGCATACGAGTAGAAGAGAGGAGGAAGAAGAAAGTCAATATAGTTTACGAAATGTGCAAAATGTGCGTTCAATAGTCAATGGATACTGTGATGTGTGTCATTTAGTGCGTGCGTGCGTGAGTGTGTTATTATCAGTTCAGAATCGCCATCGTTGTCGTCGTGGAAATATGCTCGTTCATTTTATTCGTCGTAAAAATCTGTGTTGTCAGCAAAATATTAATAGGAATAACAGTAATAGTCTCGCAATAATATTATTATTCTGGTGAGGAGGAGATAGATAGAGATAGGCCTATCGCTTTGGAAATGGTGTGCAGCAAGCCATGAGCCCGTGAAATCGTAACCAGGAGACGTAACACGCGGGAGGGCAGGAGAGAGGTGTGGAGATGTGGATGAGATGTGGACGAGGTAAAGAGGGGGCGAAATTGTTGGATCTTACCGGAAATGTCTTCAGGAGAAACTCTTAATTTATAATCCAATAAAAATAAAAGTAACAACACAAAATTGTTGAGCGTGTGTGTCTAAAAGGGAGGAATTTAACCATGTCCGGTCAAAGGGTAGTCATCATTTCGTACCTAAGCCTCGTATCCGTGGCCACAAGCGCCTTGCACCACCTGACCCTGGGCAAGGACCAACTCAATACAGGAATTAATCGCAATTCATCTTCAATCGATTTCCCATACTATTATTACGACTACAACCTACAACCAGCCAGGCCTAGGAAGAATGTGAAAAGTGTCGTCCGACAGCAGAGTGCATCAGTGCCAAGTGTGGTCCAGATACCGAATCCTTTGGATAGTTTTCTGGACGGCGGAGAAATCGATAGTGATAAGTTTTCTATTCAATTTGTGAAACCTGATGGAAGTGGTGGTGATGGTGCTTCTAGTCCCGATGGTGGTGACGGTGGAAGGAGTAAGAGCAAGAGGGCTTCCTGGAACGGAGTACTACACAAACGAGGTGAGCAATCAATATTTAATGTATCAAATCTGGTAAAAATCACAAACGCTGTCAATTACTGGATCAACAAATTGCTTTTGTCGCCCGTCGTCGACATTTCCTGTCTGTGTGTCCCTTTTTTGTGTGCCGGCTGCCCACCCTGCGGCGATAGTCCTGCCCTGTCCGTCTGTCTAATCTGGCGACCAGGAATTGGCTATAAAAGCATATTAAAGTTAATTTTCCTTTAGCTTTTCTCCTTCCTTCCTCCTTCATTTTCCGTTCTGGTTTTACTCGACATCCCTTGCATTTCTTTTTAACCCTTAGCTTCTTTGTTGTTGTTGCTGCTGATGGTATTTAACTAGACGTCTGCCCTGGTATCCAACAGCCAGTTTCAATCACTGTCGTTGCACAAATTGGGGATTTGCTCAGAGTGCAGGGGAGGTTGTTGCTTGATGAAAAGTGGCGAAAACGGGACGGACTTTTAAATGATGAAAATGACGTATTTGTATTTATACGGCTAAAAGGATGACTGCGATGATGATGTTGAAAGGATTGAAGGCTAAATTGGAGGAGTGTGAGCGAGCGACGACGGCTAGGTTGACGTCTCTCTAGCCTCTGCTCGATAAATACATATTTGGTATTTAGTGTTTTTCTATTTGCCATATCGATTTTTTACCTCAACAAATTTTTCCAGCCACCCTCTCGGGGGAGGGGGCCCTCATTTGTAGTTGAGAGGGGGGGCTGGTTTTTGGGCTTGCCATCCTCAAAGCTCGCTAGGTAGGCCATGGTTTCTTGTTGCATGGCATTTTCTAAAGTGGATGGCATGGGTTTTATATATATTTAATGCTGAAACTGGCTGCTGTGGAAAGGCGGAAATTGGAATTTGATTTTTAACTCTCCACCACCCACCTCCGTCCCCCGCCCCCTCCTTTCCCATAATTTCTCGTTCCTCCTGTGTTCAGCTTATAAACAAGCCGGGCTCAAATACAGTCTCACTTTCTCGTGGAACAGACACATGTTGAAAAGTTTTTGGCAAATTCTCCTATATATTGACGAATTTGTAAAGTTCGCGAGTGCAATGATTTGACAGGGCGCGCGATGAAAGGCTGATCAATCCCTTAAGTGGGGAGCCCAATTAGGCCCGTGATGTTGTGTTGGCAGTGCTATCATAACCGAGTCTGATGATTTGTTCTTTTCCAACCAATTATTTCCCAATTATGGAAATTACTTGGCGAATTTCGCCGATTAAAGGAGTTTCGCAACAAAGTAGGTAATGTTTTCACATTGAAAACTTTCACCGAATTTAACGAGGGGAATCATTTGCGAATGATTAGCATTAACCGATATTTATTCCCATTTTTATTACCCGCTAAAAAACATTTAACTCATCTATTTAATGGTGATGCAAATTATTTAATGCACTATTATGTTTATAATTATAAAGCCGAAAATCAATAATTAGTCAGTCATAATTCCTAATTTGCGATTGAACAATTATTGCACATTTTGTTATTATTGCGATAATGAATTTGTTTCTATTGTTTGATGTATATATTTGATTAATTTTAATGAGGCCGCTTCAATCGTGATGAATTATTCAATTTAGAAGCATCAGCTTTAATGTTTTAATGCCACCGAATGCTAGGTCCTGTTTATTAAATGATAAAACCAATATTTGACAGGCTATAAAAATACTCATTAGAACTTTGTAATTGTTTCCTTTTCCAAAAGTGGATTTTCCCTTGAACAGGACGAACATGACATTTCACCCATGTACAAGGACCGTATGGATATGATACATAGGTAAATGTCATTGTAATTAAATTCAGAGATCATAATTAACCTTTAAGCAAAACATTGTAGCTCCATTCTCCTTAGGAACATGCTATCTGTTTTTTAATTATAGCTTAGGGCTTAGGAAGTAAATTAGTTCCAAAATTATAATCGTATAAAAGAATCTTTAATATATATTTATATTAAACAATATCTGAACAATAGGATATCATTTTTGAAATTATACCTATTTAATAAAGCAAAAGTACATTTGATAAATTATATTTAGGTTTTTACGCACTTTTGTCTTGCAATAAATAATGGAAAAGATAACTTCAAATATCTACTGAGATAATTTTAGGTTTTCCTTAAGTTTAAATTAATTTGTTTTGTTTCAAACTTTAGTCAATTTGAATAAATATAATTATTGTTATATTTAGGGTTTAGGTTTTTGTAAACGTCGGCGATTTTTGTTAGATCGATCAGTATAGTTTATTAATAGTCAGCGTCCTTTGAATTTGTTTGTGAGGATTGAGGAAGAGTATAAGAATCGTGAAGATGAGAAATGTTCACGTTTATACTCTAAAGACCTTTTATCGAGATCTAGCCCCAGAAGAGGATGGTAAATTGATGGCATTGGGTTAACAGTTCTTGAACATACGTTCCTAGGCGATCACAGGGTTTTGTTTGCCAAATTATGCCAATAATTGCATCAAATTTAGAGGTATACCATTTTGTCCATACGGTTTAAAAAACCGATTTATGCTGACTTGTGTTTAAAGCTGTTTAATTTTGTTTCTGATAATTTTTTGCAACAATTGGATATTAATTTTAATAAATAGATAACCAAACATGATTACTGTATAATATGGCGTTGTTGTGTGTTACCCATAAAGAATTATGATCCAAAATCAAAACACCATGCCATTTTGTACATACTTCCCCTATATTTCATACTCTACTTAAACACACAATAAAAACATCACCAACATAAGTTTAATACAGTTTACTTCAAATTTAAATTATTTAATTCTCCGCTTTTTTGCTTTTCAACATACTACTGCGGATTAAAAATTTTAAAATAAAAGAATGTTGGGAAACCAAATTTTGGATAAAAAACTTAANTATTATGTCAGATTTTACCGAATTGATCAGCTCCAATAAAATGAAAAATTTGTTGGGAAAATATTTATATTACAAACTTTATTTGAAATTAAATGGTGGATTGATTTTACAAAGTGTTCTATAACGGAAAAGAAATCAAGAATCAACGACGGCGCGAATTGTGTTACAATAAGGTCATTCAAAAAGAAACGGATCTTCTGTCTATGCATCCTTCCATCAGTGTGTGAATGCATTGATATTTATTTATGCGTATGAGTTTTTTTGTTGCAATTTTTTATAATGTAAAGGATTTGTTAAGGAGGATAGCCAATTTCTTGCAGTCGTTGTAAGATACTTTATTTCCTCTGGATTTTCCTCGATCTTGTTATTGGACATAATTATGGCGCGCCAGCTAAAAGCACAGCATGCTAAATTCATACAAAAGCTGACGGTTTACTGCGTTTCTTACTGCGTGACCTTGCCTTCTAGTTTTAAATATATTGTGTCTGGAAAATACCAAATTGACACGTTCGCCATCTAGTGGAATATTTTTTGACTCACTTTGACGTGTAAATTAAATTAAAAATTGAAATTTTGTCCTTAAAATACTGTGCATGTAGGATCCGGAAGAAGTGTCATCAATAAAATAATGGCAGTTATCAGATTTTATAGTGAACTTTTTAAAAATTTGAGTTTTTCCAAAATTTTAATTGAAAGACATTAATTTGCATTTGTATTGGTTTTGTATACAAATATAATTTTACGTTGTCTTTCTATACGGTTTAGCACTAATATAATATGTCCCATTGTTTGAAATTTTGCACCACAGTTACAGCCTGGTTCCGAGTTGATTGAACTAAGGGTTTTCTAAACGAAACTGGAACCAAACCAACACTTTGGTGTGATGATCTCCGGTTATCTCAATGCGGTTGTTGCACTTCAGTGGTAATATATAAATTTTCTCTTTAAATTCTAGGGTCTAGACGACGTTCGACCTTGATAAGGGTTCCTTTTCGTTTGAATTGCTGAACTGTTTTAAATCGCTTTATAACTAAAGCAAAAATGTTATTTAATGATAAACAAACGAAGGAATCGTGAGAAATGTGCACTAAACACTCCTTAGATAAAAAAAATGTTTATTACATACAACGGGTCCTGAAAATGGACAATCAATAAATGTAGTTGAGCTAGAATGTGGCCGAATTTAGGAAAAACTGAGAAGGAAGGAATGATTGTTTAGCCAAAATTCAGGGAAAATCCGTGAAAGTGATCACGCCAAAGTTAATAGTTCAATTCTCAATTTAACTGTCTTCGGACGTAAGTCTGGAGTTGTCCAATTAAAACATCACGTTGATAAATAATGTGTATATTCCATATTCAGAAATGAAAATGTGGCAAAATTTTAAATAAACTTCAAAATAACCAAATTTATTATTTTTCTTTTGGCCAAATAATTTTTTCATATATTAACTGAAATATGTAAATACTTTATATGTTATTCAATTTGAACTTATAATTTCAAA
Source organism: Clogmia albipunctata (assembly GCA_001014945.1). Lineage (NCBI taxonomy): Eukaryota > Metazoa > Arthropoda > Insecta > Diptera > Psychodidae > Clogmia > Clogmia albipunctata. The sequence continues at coordinate 7,184 of JXOV01002366.1, forward strand.
ATATTGCTTAAGTTAGTTTATTAAAACCTCAATATAAGATGGGAAATTATTAGATTTCCTAGAAGATATTCCTCAAAAATTTTTTTTTATGCTTGTATTAGACTAACTTAATAATATATCTGGAATAAAAGCAATTTAAATCAAATTCTAGATTCTCACTGATAAAATTTGATAGAATTTGTTTTTTTAGTTTAAGTTTGGGTTTATCGTCCAAAAATTTCTCTCAGACTAACCGTGGCGCGGCGGAGACAACGCTCCCACAAAAAACCCGATTTATTACTGTACTTGGGTATAGGGTGGGACCGCCATCAAGGTATTATTCACCTATCGCCTATCAACTTTTGCACCCATCATATGAAAAACAATCGTTGAACCATCCTTGGTCATCATTATGACTCGCACGAGGTTGTCCATTCTACTCCAATTATGTGGGTTGGACAATATGGAGTCGTCCAAACTTTTAGGCTATTGAAGCTTTTCTCTCTGCATTAAATCTACATTTGAACATCATATGTCCGGGAGTGACTTCCTTATTACAGAAACTGCATCGATCTGTGTTCTTTAATTTGATGCGCTTTAGATAGCTACCAGAGTTACTATGCCCGCTCAAAAACTGGATTAGGAACAAATTAACCTCACCATGTCTTCTTTCACACCAATGCCTTACATCAGGGATAAGACGTCTGGTCCAGGAGGCTTTATCCTGGTTTTTATTTAACTACTGTTATTGTCATTTACTGCCTTTCTTTAACACAATAATTAAAGGTGGTGACTTATCTATATATCCCTCAAATCAATTGAAAAAATCTAGTTTTTCAATACAAAATTTTGAGTAATTTTGTGTTTTTAATTTGAAATTTTATTTTGACTTCATTAATTCCAAACATTTCTAATTAAACAAACAGCTTTGGAATTTTCCTCAATTAATGAGTTTAGTATATAATTTTTCCCTTATTTAATAGGTCATTAACATTTTTTTTATTTATATACTGAACAGTATCTAACGTTGAATGTTCCTTTTACCATTAATTAAGTACAAATTGTTTGAATTTTAAATAAATAATTATTTTGCTGTTTTTTTTTTAAAGAAAACAAAGCAAATTAATGGTTCAATTGGAAGAGAGACAAATCATTTTAATGATCTGTCTGGTTTTGATTTTGAAATAATCCAGAATTCTGGATACTCATAAAAATAAAACCTAATTGAGTAAAATGGGGCATTAAATAAAGAATAATTCGTTGAAAAATAATCATTTGGAGCCACTTCAAATGGATTTTCCCTCTTGGAAGCAAGGAAAGTGGGGGAAAAAACCGCGATTCTGCAATTTCGACTATTCCGTTTAATTAAAGAGAAATTTCTTAATTTGTCTGGGCTGCTACTGCTGCTGCTCGCTCTCTAGCAGGGGATGAATATGAAAATAATGGACTGTTGTGCAAATCTTTATCTGTTTGTTGTACTTATCAAGATTAGCGCAAATGGTAATATTTTTCGCAGTGTCTAAGGGGGGCAAAGAGGAGTTTTTTTGTGTGCCACCACCAGTGTTTTTCCCTCTACTTTCCATCTTGGACAATTTGTTTTTACTCCATTTCCGCAGCCATAAATTGCAACAAAAAGCCCCTTCTCTCTCTCTTTTCATCTGTGCTCGTATCTTTCTCTCTTCATCTCTCTATAAACACAAATACACGAAATCCGGATCCAATACCGCAACGATGATGAAAAACTGGAAAATAATTGAGTTTTCCCTGCTTCAGCTTGCAACAGCAGCAGCATCAGCAGACCATGAAACACACTTTTGCCCAGATACAGACGTTATAAACACACGACGGGGGGGGTGTAGAGGGGTTGAGGCGGAAGAGAGGATAGAAAGAGTGGTCCGATAATGATCTAAAGAGGTGGCCGGGGAATAATAATATGACCTGTTTATCGATTTATTATTATTCACTAAATTTTGCACAACAAACAATAGCTAGAGTACTTGATGATGATTTTTCCGCACTTTTTTCAACTTCTGTTATTCCTACTTCATAGAGCCGAAGTCTGACGAGAGCAGCCCGTAGTCATTAAATTTTAATTTATTAATATCGATTACAAGGGAGTTCACCAGGCGCCTCCAACGCGCCACGAATTTGTTGGCAAAATAATAACAATAAATTATTCATCTGATCTCTATCTCTCTCTCTATATCTCCTGAACCTAAGAGGTGAAACTGTGCCAGAGAGCTGAATAATTAAATCGCCACTTGATGGCCTTAAATACAAAGCAGACGAAATATATTATCATTTAAGTAAATACCGATTTAATGAATCCTGAAGGGAATCGCCAAAAAAATGGAATATGTAATTGAGGAAAACCGCAAATCCCAGCTAGACAATGTACTATTGATTTTTTTTTCTCTCTCTCGGTTTTCGTCTTGGTTCTTTTTGGTTTTCCATTCCATGGTTTTTATTTTTGTGTTAGAGGGAATGGGATCGAAAGGGACCACTTTATCAGGGATCTCGGCATCATTTCTGGATCAATACTCTGATTGAATCTGGTCGATCCAATTTGTTTACATCGGAAAACCCAATGAATATTTAATGAGTTCATCATAATAGTGGCAACCTTCTTCTGGCCAAACTTGCTTCCTTCGCTCCGTATCTACACACAATGGAAACCAGAACGCGATACAGTCGTCCAGCCAAACCCTTATCTCTGACCAGATTCTCTAATCACGCTGGGTTCTCCAGTGACTTATTAAAATGTATTCGTATACAGTGACTTTCAGAAGAATGAAAACATTTACTGAATAGATGGATACTATTATTTACAAAGTTTTAAATTCAATGTAAATAAATTCAATTTCCGCCTTTGGGTAACTCGACTTTCAAAAATGGATATAAGCTTCAACAGATTATACTTCTAAAGGATTTTAATTGCTTTTGTGACTAGAAAAAAATCAGTCATGATGTACAATTGAGAATTATTTTTCTTTTTTTTATAAGACAATAACACGACAATTTTTTTTTGCGCTGGAAGTTGGAGATCTTAACACATTTGAGATCCAAAAAAGATGTTGACAGCCCTGGGGACTGCCACCCCAACTAATACTGCAGTGTCATACCTGTCCAACATACAATTTCAAAGTCTTAATTGTAACTTTATCTGGTAAAATTTAATATATAATATCTTACAAAGTTTATTTAATGATTATTTTATTTTAAATTAAAATCAATGCGTCTATTCACAGTTTTTAGAACCGCATTAAAATTTTCAAATAATAATAAAAAAGAGTCCCTGATTCAAATTTTTATTTTGTTAAATATAATACTAAAAGTCGAGAAATAAATAAATTATCTTTTAATTCCTGTAAGGAACATGGGGGTTCTTAACCAACTGGTTTTGATATTCCAGTGACTATTTGTTTTCAGTGTATTATTTGCCAATTAAAAGCACCTGGATCGGTTGTAAACGGACCCGGTCAATCCGTCCTTTCTATAGCGCTATTACCTTACAATTTGCTAGAAATTGTTTTTGGTAATGTAATTTTCACAGTCTGTTTTCAATAATTCCAACCTCCGAAAATTTCAACCTATAAATATTTCAAAGTTATCACGAGTTCACTACAATATCTTTTGATATTTCCAACTAATTAATACATTTTATGTTTTCGGTAATTTCAAAGAAAAATCCTTTGCATTGTAACGAACACGCGTGGTACTTCGAACACATTGGTGTTCAACACTCGACAATTCAAAGTTGCCGCATTTTTGGCGCTTTTTCTCTAACATTCTCTACCATTATTCAGCAGTCTAAGCAGCAGCCATTGAATCATATGATAGTTGAAACTGTCGGTAATTTGTAATATTTTAAGAGTTCTTCGAATTTAGGATAATCGAGAGTCGACTGCATATTCACATGAAAACTTTTCAAGACCGAAAAACTGTTTAACCCCATGCCTCTGTGGAGGCAGTCAAATGCGCTAACCATTCGAACCCAGAGCGGATGTTGTATAATTATAATGAATGCAAAGTTGATAAATTTAATTTTTAAAATTGTATTTTATTTTATAGCCAAAGCACTTTCTTATTTATGTAAATGGTCCAGATTTCGATTCGACGGAAAGACGTTCTTTATGTATCTGTCATCATTTTAGAAAAGAAAAGTATTAGCATTGCATTAACAGTTATTATATATATTTGTTCTTCTTAGAAGACTTTTATGGTCTCCACACTAGTATATTTTGATAAAAGTTTTGAAATAGAGGTTATTACAGCACGACTATACTATGTATTTTGACGAGCGCAGCGAGTAATAATAGGTAAATGTGGCTTGTCTAATGAAATAAGAGGGAGACCACCATTTAAATAAATCTGAATTGATTGGAGTGAGATAGAAATACTATAACAAAATATTTCAATTTAAAATTACAGTCGATAAAGTTCATTAGAGTGAGATGAGAATACTCTCAACGAAATTTTCAAATTTAAATTTAAATATTTTAATAATAAATTTGTAGAGATTAGGCCATGACAACAATATGTAATTTCATTAAATTGGTGACTAATTTGCGTGAAAATTTTGAAATATTACCGCACGCCGTACTGTAAAATAAACTGTTAGTGAACCAATTTACGTTAAAAATAGATTATTTTTCATTACACAAAAGTATGAGCACTGAGAGTTAATACATATATTTGTTCTTCTTAGCAGACTTTTATCCTAAATTTAAAAAATCATAAACATAATCCTGTTGAAGATTATGCAAAACAAAATAGATAAGATCTGAAGTAACACAATGAATAATTTAGTAGTGGATGTATGAGACTTTATTCATTAATTTGGCCTTTTTTCAAAGCGTTTGTAGCCGATGTAATGTTTATAATGTAAATTATTTATAAAGGTTTGAAAATCTATTACGTTTTTTTATAAATTTACAAAAAAAACTTTTTAATATTCAACATTTTATTTCTTCAAAAAACGAAGAGTTTTTTTTTGTTGAAAAAGAAATTAATTATGAGAACTCGACATTTATGAAATTCCAGTCTTTAAATATTTTCCTCGACATTTATGTGGTAAGGTTTATATTTAGAATATTATCCTAAGAACCATTTCTAGGTATTTTTTATTAATTTATTTCACGCAATCCAAAATGAATGTAATTCTTTTTATTTTATATAACCAGGGTTTAATATTTTTATATAATTTTTTTCAAAATATTTCTTGGGAAAAGATCATAAAATAAAAGAACTCTTACATTAATTTTTCTTCTTGTTGTTTGGATGAAAGTACTAAAAGTTCGATAGGATACCTTTTGAATTAAAAGACCACATACTCGTCCATGCTTTTCTAACTGGACTGTATCTCTTTGTAAAAGGGAATCCTAACAAAGCAATTATTTATGCTAATCTTTGCGGACAACGCTGTGACATGGAAGTCGTAGTTGATTTATTGAAACAGTTTCATCAGAGAATAAGAGAGTGTTGACCCGTCCGTTTGATTTGGAACGAGAATTGGGGAGGTTTCGCTTCTGGAAGCATTTAGTGTTGAGTGTAAATTACCAATTCAAAGCGACACAAACTGGCGAAATTATAATTTATTTTGCAATTAAATCCAATTGCGAATTTCGCAAAATAATTCAGTGTAAATTTGATGACGTTATTTTTAATCAAGATAATTCAAATCTGCACCTTTGAGTCCGTCTTCTGGATTTCTTGTTTCGTAGCTGTAGTTAATGGGCGCTTTGAAGTGCGCTTCTTTCAGATACAGAGTAGCAATTTGTTCTCAAAACTGGCACACAGTGATCGAGAGTTAAAATTGATATTAAACTTAAAATAGTATACATTTTAATTGGTAAATTATATAACTTTCAGATTATCCATAATATGGTCCAATGAATTCAATTGCTAATTTTAATTTTGATGACAAATTCATTTAGGATGTTAAATTCGCATTATGGACAAACAACACTTATTTGGTGCCATTGGGCACAATTCAACCTCTATTTATTATTATTTTTCAAATATTAATAAATTTAGTTGTAATTCAAAACTATTGTCTAAAGTTTTGAATTGGGAGTATTTAATATTTTTAATAGAATTGTTCCACTATATTTTGTGAAATATAGAATAACAGTTAATAAATAAATGTCACTTTCCTTATCTGTATAGGGTTATGGGCCAGTCCGGCCCTTTGCCTGTATGATCTTCTCTCTCCATTGTCGTCCTCTTTACCTCTTTTCATTCGTGTACTCCTAAAAGTCGATCAACTGCTTCATACTGCTTCGTACTGTTTCCTCGGCCTGCCTACTGGTCTCTTTCCTGCCAGCCATGCTTCCATTGCCTTTGTGGAAATCGGAATCGGTTTTCATTCATTATGATTACGATTAGTTGGCATCATAAAAGAAAAAAAGGTTTTTGTACAGAAAGAGATGATTAGTCTTTTGTTCGAGAAGAATCCATCCATCTAAGGTGAGAGACAGAATAGAATCGAATCACTTCGAAACCTTAAGACTCTTCCATATGCTAGCTGCTCATAACCTTGAGCACAGACTTGCATGTGATGTTTTTCGCTTGCATATAAACGGTTTAGGATCATTCATATCTTTCGATAAACAACGTTTATTATTTATTTTGAAACTTTTATATCAAATTCATCATTGATTTTTGAAGCTGTAACGAACTACTATCACCCCAAGATCGACCTTAGACAATTCAATTAACTGAAATATATCTGTTGGATTATTAATAAATAGTCAATTTATATTATGACTAAGGGTCATTCACAAAGGATCATTTATTCTTCTTATATCGCTTACAGATCGGGGTGAGTTGTAGGTTGTAATCCTGTAGCTCAATCCCCAACCAGGAGGGTCAGTTGTTTTCATTTCAGAGTCTTCGTTTCTTAGCCTTTTAGAATCCATTCTCTTCCCGTACAAGGCAGTACAGTTCCAAACCGTTAGTCAAAGTAATACATGACTCATCCGCCATTGGAGCCCATTACTACTCCAGGACAAGGAAATGCCCTCCATCTAAAATGGTTTATGGTAATATCAACATGACTCGGTCCCCATCACGTCAGCCGCTATTTAAGCGTTTCCCGTCTTCTAATACGAGGAGGTGTGAATGGGATTTTCGTCGTCGCTTAACTCTAATTATACCTTAGATTACTTTTGGAAGACAAGATCGTTTATTAGTGCCTAGTTAGTTTGAATTTTAAACCCAACAAATAAACTACTTGCCTGTATTTTTAATTAGTTTAAATTAAACGCATTCCGGTTTTTTACTGATTTTGTGATTGTTAATACGTAGTAATTGAATCGACTTAATTTGGGTAGATTTTTAAGTGTTTATTAGGATCTTTTTCTTTGCTTTAAATTTAAAAAGATAAGTTTTTAAAAGCATTTTTAATTTAATTCCATAGAATAATAATTTTAACTGTAGATTTTATTTCCCGTCGATTTGTATAATTTAAATTTTATGCATTATTCCCAATTTATTATAATTTAGAACAGAAATTAAATTAAAACTTAAGATTGCTCTGCTACAAAACAGATCAGCGTGCAACTTTGTTTTTGAGTGAGTTTGCAATTTCAAATTCAATGACGGACTTTATCCGTGAATTGGAGTATGGCTGGCCGGGGAAATCTGACTCTAGGCAAGCCAAATTGCAGCTCCTTTCCTCGATACACACCGAATAGTTATGTGTTTGTACTCCTTCGCGAATTTCAGAGCAGGAAATTCAATAAGTTGCAATTTACTGAAACGTACGAAACGATGCATTTCGTGCTGCTCAGACGGGGGAAATCCTTCTTCTAAACCTCGCCAAATTTATGTCTTCTCGTCAAGGTGGCCCACTTTTTCAATTCCCCGGTTCCAATGCTGCTGCTTCTGCTTAAAATCCATCAAACAAGTCCCTATCCATCCCTTAATTTCATCCCCGGAATTTGTACAATATTTGCTGATCGGAATTGCACGGCCAAAGATGAAACGGTGGATGGGAGGGATTTTAATGAAGTCCTCCGGGTGTCTTTCGTAATGATATCCTTGTAACATTAAACACTATGTTAATTCATTTTTGCTTTACAACATTTACATTCTTTTACCCAAAATCTCTATTTGTCCAATTAAAATCAATACATAAATAGAATATTTGTTCACACAGGTTCTTTGTCATCATATCAACAAGGTCCATAATTTCTTTTATACAATTGTGTTTAAAAATGTTTACATTTTAGTAGCCAATGCTTCCTCTAGAAATTGTTTTATAATCGTACAGTGTTGAATAATGTATAATTCAATATGTGCAGACAGTTACAAATCATGTAAATACACGATATTAGTACTTTGTACCAAAATTCAACTATTAAAAATTATATTCTTTAATCGTAGTAGCGTAGAATTAAAATATATTTAGATGTTTTTCATGTCTCTATACAAAAGTAGGTCATGTTTTATTAATCAATTTAATTTTTTTTTTAAATAAATGACATAAAGAAAATTTTGTTTTAAATGATTTTAAATGATGAGTGCTATCACAAAAATAGAAGTGATACAGTGCTTGGTGGTCTATTTGTGTGATGTATTGAAAGATTTGGACCGAAAGTTCTATTCGCTTGACAAGTAATAATTAATAAATGTATGTGTTTAGACCTTAATTTAGTACTTAGTTTGTGTTTTTAATCTTTACTTCATATTTCGCGGAAAAGTAGCTAATAAATATGCGAAATGTATAAAATTTTGTAAAAAACAGGTTGGAAAAACACATAATTAAACACTCGTATCTCATTTCATTCGTTTTCTAGAACTCTACTCTAGTTTAATTATGGTTCATTTTTCCCACGCGTTGTTTAAATAACTATTTGAATATCGGCTATACTTTGGGTTTCGCACCCAACTCCAATAACATAATAAATTATTTATCTGTATTCATAAAAATGAATTTGTTCACAAATTTCTATCTAGAAATCGAGAACGGTTTGAGCGATTTTGTTAGAATTTTGTTTAGAAGTATTTGTCAAAGGCACCTGAATGTTCATTGAGTGGTTAAAAATGATTAAACAATATTTCACCTCATACTTTTTAATAAATAAAATCAAATACGTAAAGTTTGCTGTTATAAATTGAGATGTCAAATTAATTTTTTCGTCAACGTCAATTAACAAAGAGGTCCAGTATAACTGTCAGTTTTTAAAGTGTCTGTCAAAACATTCTTCCAATTTTAATTTTTGTTTGTGATTTAATTCCATTAATCTGGTTTAAATATTAGCGCGAATTGTTCCATTTAATGTTTTTTCTTTAGTTCTATTTCAATTAAAAACAAGGACCCATTTCAATACATCCATTTATTTCCTTATAAAATAATTTATAACTACTTTCAAATTCAATTATTCTGTCTCGTGGCCAATGTGTTAACGCATCCGGCTGCTTCTTCGGAGTCAAGGGTTC
>JXOV01002369.1:0-13196 GCA_001014945.1 Clogmia albipunctata
TTCTCACAAAGGTGGACATTTTTCAACATATTGTAAATAAACATAATAAATTTTCCTTTCAATTCCTGTAAGGAACATGGGGAGCCTCAACCAAAGGGTTATAGACTTGTCATGATTATTTGTTTTCAGTGTATTATTAGTCAGATAATGACACTGTAAAAATCAAGATCGATAGTCATTATGAGAAACACGAGCTTTCTTTAAACCAATCACTACGGTCGTGACTTTAAATGTAATCTAATATTGAAATAATAAAACTTGAATTTCTTTAATTCGTTCTATTCTTTTAATACTTTGTTAGTACTTTATCTAGCAGAAAACACAACTTATCTAGATTAATACTAAGAAAAGATTACTACAAATTTTTATATTTTTCCCACATTCTGATCGATATATTTTTTAAGCAACAAAGGCAGGTTTAGAATTTTACTGATGTGAAACATAGCAAAATATAGTTTTACAGGAATTATTAAGATTTTAATGTTATTTTATTTTAAAATACGTAAAGTAGGATATAAAACATGACCGATAAGCATTATTAAACACTCGGGCCTTCTTTAAGGCACTCGCTACGCTCGTGGATTAAAACAACCCTTTTGTTTAATAATGCCTTATCTCATAGACTTCATAAATAAATATTAAAATTAATGCAGAAGGTTTATCATTTTAATAACTGTTAATAACATCCAAGTCAATGGATTTTCAAAAAAAATTTACCAAGAGTAAACATATATTTTACGTGAATACTGTCATAAAATAAATTTAACAATAGCAATTCATAGTGACAAATTGTTGTAGATTGAAACCCATTTTAACAAATTCTCAGTTATATTTTATCAATAAAATGAATGTCAATGTAATCTTCGAATTTGAATACTTAATTTGAATGAATCTAAATGGGTTGTTCAGCCCAGTCCACTAATAAGCAGTCAGTGCCTGAAAGAGTGGGACAGACAATCGTTGATCTATGAATGATGCTGCTGGTGTCACTAATTTCAGTTTCGGTTGCTTTTTTATTACTCCCAAACGAGAATCGTAATGGGAAGCCGCATTCATGTGATCTTGAAATTTATATATAAATAAAATTTGTGGAAACCATCTCATTGATTGACTACGAACGCACACAGCAAAACATTTCAACAATTACGACCGGACATATTTTCGAAATAATAAATGTTCCATTTATAATGGTTTTATCTCAAATATGGTGTTATTTATTTTTAGGAGTATTCACACAACAAGAAAGAACTCATTTTAACATTTTATTTTAAAAATATTTTTAAATTTCAATTCTCTCTTTATAATTGATAGAAATTCTTAAATTTTTCGTTAAAGATTTAACAAAAATTTAATAAAAGTCAAGGTTAATTAACAAAGAGGTCGAACAGATTTTCTTTTAAGAGGCTGTGAGATTCGTTTGAGTCAGTCTGATTCAAAATGATCACAGCACAGCTACGACTCATTGTGTTGACTGTACCTTTAAGAAATTAAAAATGTAGTTTTTTATAACAAAAACAATGAAACTTACTTTTGCACAAATTTCTATATTTTTGCAAAAAACAACTTCCTTTAACCATTTTAATGTACAACAAAATTTCTTAGGTACTTATTTCACGAGCCTAGTCACTTTAAAAGTATTTTCTCACTCAAGTTATAGCAATTTTATTGAATATACTAACAAGAACCAATTTTAACTTTCCGACTATGACGTCATCATCGGCATATCTAGAAAAAATCGTTATGTCATGTTATTACAACCACAAATAATCGGCATGCCTTCTCTTGTGTTAAGCGACTTTGGTAAAAATATTAATGATTGTTTATCCCATTCTTTGAGGAAATGACTTCTTAGTTGAGTTAAAAAATTATAAACTAGTGCACTTTCGTATCGAAAAGTTTTCTTTTTAACATCGACATGAGTTTCATTATGTGTTACTTTTTTGCACTAGTGAGAAAAGAAATTGATAAAATAAGAATTAATTTGTTTTTTAAAGAAAAAGCTGTCGGAAAGTAGCCTTTTCTTAACGCAAATTCATTCTGTAACGGTTTACTTTTCTGCACGGATTGCAATTCAAACAATTTAATAAAATTAGATATTGTTGTCAAACCATATTTATTATTTAAACATTTTAATATGAAAATTTCGTTGGGAGTTGTTATTCCATAATTTAAAAAAGCCGTTACGAACGTTTTCATTATTATTGTCGATTATTAATTATCGATTAATTGATATTTGTTGTAGAATTACAAAACATAACAATCGATACACATGTGAAATAAGTTATTACAGCATTTGTATCGAAATATACAAAAATTCAGATTTTTTTAATTATTAATTTTTTTGCGATTAAACTAAAATCACTAATAAATTCTTCATATAGGCTATGCTCCGAAGGGGCCTCGAGTTGCACCATAAAACTGTTTGCTATTCGTTGGCTCTGGGCCAGATCACAACAACAACAATAACAGCACGGGTAACGACAGCAGCAGCATCGGGAACACTAGTCATTGCCAGTGCCAGCAGGAGAAGCGTCGATCCACGACGCCCAACTTGTTAAAAGATATAAAATTCTGCATATTTTTATTTTTAGCCAAAACTTTTAAACGCCAACGGGCATTTCACCAATTTCTCCCTCTTTCTCTCTCTGTTATTATTCATCTCTCCTATTTATTTTGAGCAGAATATTCTGTTTTCTCACGTGTTTTCGGCCAGAAAATAAAAATGAAAAGCAGGCCTTATCCCTCATTTAGAAAAATGTGTTCTCTTCCAGTTAAAACTGGAAAAATTCCGTATCGAAAATTTGCATTTTTGGTATTGATTTCAGTTTAGTAATGTGCGACTTTTTTCCACGTGGTTAAAGCACTGAGTCATAATAAAATACAAACAAATTTAAATAAGTTATTATTTTTACCTCTAAACTGTTCTGTAAACTGTCTTATTGATTTAAAAATGAGCCATGCTCAGGTGTAATTCATTGGAAAAACTCGCTTTCAGCTCTATAATTTATTCTTTAATTCAAAGTTACAGAACATAACAAGCCGTTAATAATGATAATTTCTTATGAAACGTAATAAGTATCTAAGCATCGCGCGAACTATTTGCAAATTAACTTTGATTTAATATATTTGTTACACTGTTGTATCCAAATATACGCTATTCGATATCCATTTGAGTTTCGTAATGTTTTACTTTATGGCACTCAGTGAAAATATTGAGTTTTTATTTCTCTAATTAAAAAAAAATGAAAAAAACTATCCAACAAATTTGTCTCAAAATTAAAAATTTGGTCACCGTTGTTGCCATTAAATTGCACAAAATATTGGTATCGGCTATACCATACGACCGTGATTATTTTGCAAATTAATTATCGTTTCCTGCTTTGAAATTTTACGATTTACCGTTTGCATAGCTATCTGCACATAATTTGGCTATTTTTGTTCGATTTTCGGCACATTACGTAGAAATCAAAGATAATGTCCTGATTTTTTAACTCGGAAACGATGAAACACTTGCCTTCGTCTCGATTGTTTCACACTCGTTTCAGTCCTTAAAAGCAAATGAATTTACACCCTTATAGCACAAATAACTATTAAAGTAAATAAGTGTATCGTCCTCATTTGATCTGTAGAAAATTATTAATGATTTTCTACAAATCATGGATTATTGTCTTTTCTATATCATACAAAATTTAACACCATTTCTATTAAAAACTTGAGCAAATTGGGTCTAGGGAAATATTTAGATTATTTGCGTGTTTTAGCACAGAACAATGATAATTTATCATTTTATACAATTTTCTTGAAAAATGTATACTGTGACGGGCGCAGATCCAATGACAGTTTAGCGGCGACTTCTTTTCCGGCTTATTTATTTCCCGTTGTTTCTCCTCAGACCCCCGCGACTGGGAATGCGTCGAATAAGCATCTTTCATTTGTGCAAAGCGAAATTAACGCTGATTGAATTTTAATACTTTAGTCTGTTCTGAGCCGTAAATAAATTAACATCAACTGTCCGCCGCGAGTTTAATTCACACGAACACACACACAGAACTTTTGACTGAATTGATTAAACCCTTTTTCAGAGAGCAATTAAGATTTCTATTTCATCGGGATATTAAAAATCGGCGACTGAAAAAGGTATCGTATTCCGGTGAAAATTCTTTCCCGTAAGTATACATTTTAGTAGCCAATGCATCCTGTAGAAATTGTTTTATAATCGTACAGTGTTGAATAAAGTATAATTCAATACCCGCAGACAATTACAAATCGTGTAAATACACGAAATTAGTGCTTGGTACCAAAATTCAACTACAAAAAATTATAACTTTGGATCTTAGTAGCGTAGAATGAAATATATATTTTGACGATTTTCATGTCTCTAGAATGAAGAAGGCCATGATTTAATAATCAATTTATATTTTTTCACATTAAATGACAAAAACTAAAGTTCTTCTTAAATATTTATTATGGCTTTTAAATGTGGTTTAAATAATGAGTGCTAACACGCGCATATCAGTCATACAGTACATGGTGCCATTACCAAAAACCAAAACAAAGTTTGACATTCCGATGATGACGTTTGATAACGAAAATGAACTACATAATTGTTAATTAACCATGATTTAATATAAATAAAATAAATTGCCTTTTTTCATCGCATTGATTAATAACTTAAAGTTTATTATTATTATTAAAACAATTCAAATGTTTAAATGGAAATAAACATATTGAAAATATGAATTATAAAAAAATTATTGAACGGGATTATGAGGGTTAATTTAAAGGCCATCCATGCTTTGATCCCAATCCGGCCCTGAATTTTCTAAATTTTTTGAACGCTACAAATTAATTGATTTAATTGGGAATGGTCATAGATTTTCATTAAACTTTCCTCGTTGTTTTATATTGAGAAAATCGATAAATTTTTCTCTACTTTCCGTTTTTTTCGTGAGGCGATAATAGAAGTACTTGCAAAAATAATATTTTATGAAAATAAAGTTTAGACTGAGAATACTTGTCGATAAATTGTTTAAGTTATTAAAATAACATTATTGGTGATGTTTTGGCAGTCTATTAATTTTTTCCAACTGCTCAAATTTATAGCATGCGAAGTATTTTAATTAGGAAAAGAATTTTATGGTTATTAAAATAGTTTTAAAATTTTACAGCTGTTATGTTTGAGGCTTGTTATCAAAATATAATTGGTAATACAATCTACTAAATTTAAAGAAAAGAATTTGATTTTGTTAATTAATGCTTAATCAAATCCAGTGACGAAATTGACTACAAGAACTTTATTTTAAAAAATGCTTTGTTTCAGCCTTGGCATTAGTTGGAATTATTTCATAATTACTTTAAGCAACAATTCGTATAATTAAATTATAAAATAATATGTTTTTATTTTAAATGGTTCAAAGTTAGTTTATTTTCAGTTTATCAAGGGTAACAATTGAACAAATTTTCATTTTTAAAACTAAAGATGTCTTTACAAGTGACTTTTCCTACTTCGATTTTTCAATTGGTACTTTAAAATAAGCTTAGTTTAAACCTTAGTGAAGTACCAGATTCTTTAATTCAATATGTTCTTCGAGAGGTCCGAATTATCATTTTTAATTTCTAAGCATAGGATAAGAAAGGGCTAAATTTAACTTAAAGACTAATTATTTACAAAAAACGATCTATTCAAGCGACGAAATCATCGCAATTTTATATATAAGGAACGGTTGCTTGATCGTATTGTTTCACTATGAGTTCATCACAATTAAGCATCATTATCTTGTAATTTAATTCTTTTCATCTGGATTTATAAATTATAGATAAATTATCTTTAAATGCCACCATCGATTTAAGAACTTGAATGAAAAAATTTATTGTTGGTCTTAAAACAGAAATAATATTTTATGAAAACACCCCCCTTTCGGTGATAATTTTGAATATTATCAATTAAACTTCCTATATCATTTCATTTGTATCACTTTAAAAAAATCGTTTGTAAATGGATTTTATTGTTGCAAACACTTAAAAACAAATTTAGATCAATAATGGAAATGCAGTGCAATAAAAATTACGTCAATGTTTCGTTTCTACGCTGTTATCACAGTAATGAAGCTTCACACCAAAAACTTAATTGCAATTCAATTCACCAAATCATTTCATTCATAACATGCAAATTAAATTTTATTGATGTCACACGTCGATAACAATAGTAAATTAGATTGCTCATAAAATTTCATTCTATTAAAATTCTTTCATTATATTCCAATAATTTTCATCGCATTAAACTGATGTTTCTATTAATATTCTGCGCGCATCTGGTAATTAATAATCGTTATACAAATTTAGGCAAATGTTGGTTGCAGTCAATATTTGGAATAGAAATTGCTTCCAAAAATAAATAAATTGTAAAATTAAATTTTTGTCGAAAGCACATTACATAGATAATAAAATGGGATAATTATTTTCAGTCTAAATTCTATGACGGAAGTAGTTATTACTGTAATTTTTTCACGAGTTGTATATCGACAGAAAAAATTGTTAACAACCCATGACTGAGTTATAGCCCTCACTCATATATATATAAATACATATGAATGATCACCGGACCTTTGCACCATCGTGATTCTTTGGAATGATAGGTGCCGCCCATCGCCTCCTCCTCACGTAGGCGTTTTCAATATCTACTTTTGTTTTAAGGAAGGTGAATAGGATATATATATTCGGCACCGCTCACGAGAGCAGTATAGGTCAAACACAGTATAAGGGAAGGGTTAGTTTGGGATAGACAGTTAGTAAGGTAAAGGATCAGTTTATAATGAAGTAAGTGTTAGTTTTTATTTGAAAGATATTAAGAACTATAATGTGTCTTATAAAATTTATTTTTTACTATATAAATTTAGGTTTGGGAGCGAATTTTATTAAAAACACTGTTTTTCTAAACGCAGATTATTTTATTAAATTTCAAAAAGACTTTTGACGACAGATTCGTCAGCATAGATTTACGAACACAATTTATAACAAAAATGGCAATTGTTCGCTGTCACCTAGAGTGCGTGTACATATTGGAAGAATTCTGGATGCACTAAAAGAAGTTTCTCTGATGATCAACCAAATATACTTAAGGATGGTCATCGATGTCACTATCGAAGATAAGGTTGTGTACTTTCCAAATACTTGCTTCCGGATTTTAATCAATTAATTTTCTCTATTTTATAACATGATGCATCATTGATTTGAGGTCGGAAAGGTATTTGGTTTTGATTTTATGACTGACAAAAAATATAATTTATTTCTTAGAATTTATTTAATTTGATAATTTACTTTTTTTCTAGTTAAGTGGTTATAGAATTGAGTCTTTACCAACAAATGACAAACTATTATAAATCATGATTCACTAGCTGCAATTACCTATACATTTGAAGTAAATATTAAAATTGAATAATAATTATCAATAACATAAAATTATTATTTTAATATAGAAAAAAACAAAGGTAACTAAGGTAAAGAACCACTCGGACGACTCGTCAATTTCTACGTGAAAAATTCAGATTGAAAAACAAAAAATTCAATTTCTAAAAGAAATTAAAGAAATTTTTCTTATGAAGTTACTAAATTAATGTTAAGAATATGGTTTTTCTGGAAAGGGTTAAAAAAACTTATTTAAATGCAGAAATACTTAGAATTTTACATTTAAAAAGTTTTTTCCACGGTCTTTCTATCGATAGAACAATATTGTTAATACATCTTAAGGAAACCCCTAGTTGAATTGTTATTATTCTAAGCAAAAAAATAATTGTAATATCTAAAATTAAAATCAAATAATCTTAAACAAATAAATGTAATCAAATCATTAACCCAGCGATGGACAAACTACGGTCCGCGAGCCAAATCCGGCCACTGAAGTAGCCTTTGACTTGGTTTTAAAACCATGAAATGAAATTAAAAAATATATTTTCTGTGTTAATAAGACAAACCGACAGTTTTTAAGTGCAGAATATGACCATATAAGACTGAATGATGAAAACAAAATATTAATAATTTTGTTCTTCATTTATAAAATTATTTCATTTTTTAGATTTTTTCCAGACCGCCAAAGTAATTTTTGTTTTCATCTGCCCCACCTAAATATTTTGATATGTAGTCTGGCTCTTCTGTTAAAATTATTGCACATCACTTGCACTGTCTTAAGCAATCTATTACTAATGTAATTCTGAAAAAAATATTAATAATAATTATAGAGGTTGGATTGTGCCCAATGGCACCTGCACTGCGACCTGTAAGATCTATTGTGCATATACCAAATTTAGTTTTAAGTCAGGAGATGAGCGACTCTCCTAATCAAAGTCACAATCTTCCGGACCAGAATATTTCTAATCTCACTTGATTCCAACACCTCACGAGAAAGAACCTCCCTTCTAATTCTGACTAAAGCTCCACATTCACATAAGATGTGTTCCGTAGTCTCGCCCTCTTCCAGGCATAACCTGCAAATGGTCTCATCTGAAAGGGCCATCTTATTCAAATGATATCTGACAGGATAGTGTCCGGTTAGGAAGCCAACTAGTTCTCTGAGATCTGTCCTGTTTGGCTTGTAGGTGTCTCTCAGGAGATAAGAATTTATGAGGTTTTTGGAATATCAGAGGCCCACATGGTTATCCCAGTACTGTTTCCGTAGTATAGTAATCCAAGAACTGATTTCACTTTTAGCTGTGGACCAGCTGATTCCACAGAAAGGTTCAGGTCCTAGCATTTGGGTCGATGACCCAAGGCGGGTTAGTTTATCGGCTTTTTCATTTCCCTCTATTCCTGAATGACCCGGCACCCAACAGATAGTAACCTTGTAGCTCACCGACAGGTCTTGGAGGGTGTTGTAGCACTCTTAGACGAGTTTTGAATTTATTTGAGATGACCCAAGTGCCTTGATTGCAGCTTAACTGTCGGAATAGATTATAAGGGTTGCCTTTTATATTTCGGGATAAAAGAACAACAACAGTTTTGCCGAAGATTATTTTCTTCGAAGTGCTTCGTGCGCGGGCAACTTTCGTTGGATTTGGCTCATCTTCGAAGACTTACACGGTCAATCGTTGTTGAATTTGAGGCTCATAAGCATAGATCCACGATTCGTCACCTATGACAATCTTGTTAACGTCTTTTCAAGCACCGTGATCGACTCGAGGATGTTTTTGAGCGATTATCAAATTTTGCTGGATCCAACGAAGACAAACTTTTTTTACGGTCAGGTGTTTATGCAATATCAAATGTATGCTGGTCCCACTAATGCCTAAGGTTGTCTCAATATCATGATAAGTCATATGACAATCTTGCAATATTAGTTTGCACACAGCATCAGTGGTTTCCGGGACAACAACTGATTTTGGACGACCTTCGCGGAATTCGACCTTGAGCGAACGTCGGCCACGATTTAATTTATTAAACCAGTTTTTCACCGAATTATTTAATATTGCTTCATCCCCATACAAAGATTTAAATTCATCAATTTACTCTTGTCGCCATAATCCATCGAAAGTTGTGAAAAGTGATCGCCCGAAAATTTTCACGAGTTAATTCCAATTTTTTGGCCACATTACTTTTGTCAAGATTCTGTAAATAACATAAATAATGGTCGTAATTCAAAACGTTCTGAGTACGCATAACCTCAAAAATGCCAAACTTTACGATAGAGCTGTCAGTTACCAGCTTGTACACTTGGGATTGCCCAATCCCGACATATAAAAGGCAACCTATATATAATTCTCATACCGTTTGGCGTTTTGTTGATAATAGTATCAGCTCTTGTCTAAAGATTCTGATATCCTGATATTTGGACTCTCAAAAAATAAAGTAATATACAATTTCAAAAAGCTATAATATTAGAATTTGTTTTAAATCTAATAAATAAGCCAGGATTATTATACAGTAGCTAAAAAATTCAAACTTTTGTTTAATACATCATATATGACATTTTATAATTTCAAATTAATTAGACGAGTATCTTATGGATTATCTGATAAAATTATTATTTTTTGCAAAAACAGTTAATTTTATTTAACAAAATTTAACCATTGAATTATTAAAACACTTTTCCTATTTCCGAGTTAATAACTTAATAATATTATAATAATTGAAAGAAGAACATTAAATTCTAGTTTTACTCAATAGATAAACTTATTTAAAATCCCTACTTTATTATTGATCATTCTTATCCAAAATGCATTCAATTTCGAAACTGCATCCAGCCATTTTAATAACCGGGACGTTACTGTTAGCGATATGATTATTTACTGTTTAATTCAAACACGAATTAATTGTCACTCAAAGGATGATCTGGAATCTAATTAAAATTCCATGCAAAACAAAATTTTAATTATCGTGTGAATATGATGTTTGTTCAAGTCCTGGCAGAGGGATATAGATGGAGAGAGAAAGAGAGGAATGAATTTCGGTGCATATGGGTCGGATTGCGAAATTAGATTAAATTTGCCAGAATTTCATCTCTGCAAAATATGGAGAACAACAGTCCACATATTCTCTTCTGGATAATGGAAAGGAGACGACGACAACGACGACTATCCCGTTTTAATACCATTAACAAACTATAAAGGCGCGCTTTTGTTTTGGCAGCATGTGTGCAAAAAGCCGTGCAGCAAAGAAAAAGGACTATACAATACTTAGTTCAAGAGGAAAGTCACAAATATTGAGAGCTTGTAAAAGTTTAATACCTTTTGCATTAATAAAGATCACATAATTTTGTTTCAAATTTTTAAGCTTTAAAATATCGCAGAAAGATGCGATTTTTTTGGTACTTTAACAGTAAAAAATTTCCCATCATTTTTTTAATGATAATATTAAATTGTATTCTAATTAGCAATAACATCTCGAGTTTTTTAAATGAATGTTGTTTCTATACGTAATTTAAAAATAGGAATATATTCCAGAATTAAATTATTAAATAAATTTAATGAAAGCATATTTCAAAGACACTTTAAAATCAACATCTGTCTAATTTTTATTGGATATATTTCCCTTTCATTCGCCGTTTTACTCTGAAATCTCAAATTGTTTCTGAAAAGGAGTTTAATCAATAAAGTCAACAGTTCTTTGTGTGTGTTCGTGTTAATTAAGCTCGTGCGGACAGCTACATGTTGATTTTCACACTTTCGTATCGAAACATAAGCTTTTCGTTTTCCATTTGAGTTTTGTAATGTTTCACTTTTTCGCACTGACTGAAAAATTTAAATTTTTATTTCACTAGGGTGAAAAAATGTCATAAATCTATAAATAAATTTGTTTTAAAGTCAAAATTCCGGCACCATTTTGATAAAAACAAAACTGTTAAATTTTTTAGAATTAGTTTTATGTAAATTTTGGAGGAAAGTGGAAAAAATTATGTCCTGCTCGGGTGTAAAAAAATCCGCTTTTTAACTCGGAAACGATGAAAAACTTGCCTAACGGATAGTAATTCACACTTGTTTCCTTGTTAAAAAACGGTTCATTTTACACCCTTGCCCTGTAGCATATAGTACAAATATTTGCGTCTGGGAAAAGACGTAATCATCATATTCATTGTCAAACTTTAATGAAGGTCAGTGGGGTCTCAACTCAAATACTGTAATTGGAGAGAGTTTGCCATAATATTCAATATTCTTAAATATCAATAATATTAGTGCTAATCCATGTCGAAAAACAACGTAAAGAAATAATAATATTAAAATTATATTTGTACACGACACCAACACTAATGCAAATAAATGGATTTAAATTAAAATTTTTGTAAAACTCAAATTTTAAGAAGGTTCACTATAAAATCTGATAACTGTCATTATTTTCTTGATGACACATCTTCCAGATCCTGTTTAAAACGTGTTTTAAAGAAAAAATTTCCATTTTAAATTTATTTCAAGAAGTTCAAAAATATTCTACTAGGTGGTGAACGTGTCAATTTGGTAATTTCCAGACACAATACATTTAAAGCTGACGCAGTTTAAAACAAAGCAAACTGTCTTTTTTGTATGAATTTATCAAGCTGTG
Source organism: Clogmia albipunctata (assembly GCA_001014945.1). Lineage (NCBI taxonomy): Eukaryota > Metazoa > Arthropoda > Insecta > Diptera > Psychodidae > Clogmia > Clogmia albipunctata. The sequence goes on from JXOV01002369.1 coordinate 12,025, forward strand.
CTTCTAGCTGGCGCACGTTAAATATTGTTGTTTTTTTGTGTTATTATTAATTTTTTGTTTTAAATTTAAATTTTTTTTATTATTATATCAATATTTAAATTATTACCAAAAAATTAAGCATATAACTATTTTAAAAACATTTTTTAAGCGAATAATTACGTATTTTTTGTTTACTAATTAAATTTAAAAAAAATAATGTTGTTAAAGTTTATCTTCACGGAGAAATTCTTTGAAAACTAATAAAACGCATTTTATGCAAATAAAATATTTCATACTAAAGAATTTAAAATAACTGTTTAATAATTGTATTGTATTTAATAGAATTACAATTTTAAATTAACTTTTCTAGAAACTTATTGAAAATAATAAGTTCTAGCCCAACAGAGCTAAAAACTTATTATTCATTCTATTATTTTCCCTGGGATTTCAAAAACTGTACAACGGTTATAGAAATAAGCATTAATGTAATATGGAGAGAAGAGTCTGTGAAAATGGCAAAGTCATATTAAGTTGGTCAGAAGAACTATTAAGCTGCTTTGGCATCGACTATTGTCTCAAATGAGGAGGACTTTTTCGCTGGCTGGCTGTTGTTGTTGTTGTTCTGCAGCTGGTGGCTTTTGTGTTAATTTGATGCGAACGACTACAATAACTTCTTTAGAATGTGAGTATTTTTCTGCAAATACAGAGAGTTCCTTCCTTCACAAAAGATCCGAGCACAACTGTGAGTCTCGCCAACTTTATGCCATCAACTAATTTGCCGTAATTGAATCCTTAGAATTGGGAAAGGACTTTCGTTATAGTTTATATGAGCAGTTAAAGGAAGAAGTTTTAATAATTTTAAATTTCATAATGTAACCCTTATATCTTGTTATTACTAAGAGGGTGGTTAAAAATTTGATTATCTCAAGCAAACTTGGGAGAGAATTTTAATAAAATATCTCGACGTAGTTGAGTTTAATAAAATTTATTTTAAAAAATATTATTTTTTAATAAGTAGAGGAAAAACTACGTTACTAATCATTTATAAATGATTATCAAAATAGTTTTAGGTTTAATTTTTTGGTAATATTTTGTTCATAATGATATAATCGCACATAAAACACAGATGAAAAGTATTATCTTATAATGAAGTTTCCTACGCACGAGACATGGAAAAGTAGCATTACCTACCG
>JXOV01002372.1:0-16877 GCA_001014945.1 Clogmia albipunctata
TATAACCTCAATTCACACTGTATATTGTGACTCGCAATCTAAATCGGACGCCACGCTTCACCAAATTTGTACGGTTGGTTCTAAAGGGTGGACAAATTTTCATTAAATAAATGCCAATCTGTAGTCTAGTTAACCTACAACCACATCTTATCAGCAAATTATCCAATATTCTCTATATATTCCAATTATTTGCAATTTGCTTAAAACAGACAAATTTCGGAGCCGCATTTTAAATTGGACACCCATATTTTTATTATCGATAGCCTACAATTCAATTTTAGCAAACTCCTAGTTATTACTTATTTTTAGATCTAACGAAGAAGAATAAATGTACACATAATTAATTAATTCTCTGTAAATATTATCCAAATCCGATAAAATCGGTCAATAATATCGGAAACAGGATTTCACTATTATTAATAATATTTTATTCTGCAAATAAATACCAATGCATTTAATCAATAGAAAGATAATTTGTAATTGGTGCGGTATTAAATCGGTCGAAAGTGCGTTATAAATAAATTGTGTGTGATACATTTTGATTTGAATATTTGTTAAACATACGAAATTTGCGGAAAATTATCACGCGATCCTCATAAAACGAGGTTAAAGTCGTCGGGTAATGAAAACCTGGCAGTTTTCGCGCCAATTTTCGATTGATCGCGTTTGGTGCAGTTTTGTTACAATCTCTTTTCGTAAACACAGCAAGGGAAAATTAACGTCTGCCCTCTAAGTTCAGTGTGGTTCGGGGCCTGCAATGTATTCCGCCGATAAGTCGATGATGTAATTAGCGATCGATTTGTTATTATTCAATTTTTAGATTGCACACACAGTCTTTGAACAAAGGCGTCCATTTTTTTGTAACCATTTGTTGGTCGTCAATTACAGGGACACGGGCCAGCCCCATCAATTTGTGCCGGGCCTGGTCAACCCAGCGCTGATTCCCAACACGAAAATGCTGGACTACGAGCACCGGCTGCCCGCAAACTCATCCTATATGCATATGAATCCGGGCACCAAACCGAAATCCTTTCTCACGTCCACGATCGCCGTTCCGAAGATGAACTCTGTCTACATGGGGCATGATGTTGTTCCGCCCAGAAGCTATCCAACCGTCTATGACCGATTTGTACCCACCAACTCGTTTTGTCTAAACAAAAGCATAGAAAACGTGAGTACTTTGTCAGGTTTTTCCTTTTGTTTTTATCGATCTTCGCCAAGCGGCGGCAACGCGGCTCAAGTGAGATCAACAATCAGTTCATTGAGGCAGGTCGGGCAGTAAACGGTTCATTTTCGCAATCACCATGTGCTGATTTAATTAAAATGGAGCACAACGATCAAACGATCGCTGTAAATAATAATTAAAATTCCAGTTCCATGCAATGTGATCGTATTCAGAGATCGCATATTAATTTGATTATCAGTCGAGATTAGGGCTTTTAGTGTTAATAATTACAGATTTTAACACTTGACATCGCTAATTACTATTCAATCTTTTACAAGATTACAACTGACTATTTAGTTTATATTAATTGATACATTTTCTTTGTTGCAAATTGATCGCATATCAGGTTTCATGATTTAACAACATAATAAAAATCCAATTTTTATACTTTTGGTAACAAAATGAATAAAACTTTGCATTATTAAATACATTTTATGCAGTTTTGTTGCATAAAATTGATATTATGACACTAAAAATTGTTCTTTCATTGACATTTTTATTGGACAAGTGCTTTAAAGAATTCTTTAAAGAACTAGTGCCTTTTATTTATTATTAAAGTGTGACCTCCGTGAAAGAAATCCAACATATTAATATGGAAATCAGTTTCGTTGTATAGTTTAACTGTATTTTTGGATAATTCACAACAAAGCGGATTATTTAAATCAAAATATACCGTTTCAATAGAAATGCATATATTGGATTTTTCTTTTAATTACAAGATCTCGAATTGTTTAAATTTAACGAATTAATTCAAAGAGCAACGGCATATTTCTTACGTTCATGTGAGAGAAACAAGATATAGTTTCCTCCATCTTCCCCTGGAATTAAAAAAAGAAAGAAAAACAATGTGAGGACGACAACTACATTTTAAATTGATTTTAGCAAAACGATTGTTCTTTTTAAACGTTTGTGTTAATTAATTTTAAAATGCATAAAATTTTTGATAAAAAACGGTCAATAAACCTTATCAAACCACTTTAAAGCACACACAACGCTCGTGGCTTAATGATTAATAAAGCCTTAACTTATCATCCTAGTTGTACAGATAACTATTAGATATTATTAGAACACCATTGCAGGAACAACATTGTAGGAACAACATTGATCAAAACCAATTTTTATATTAAAAAAATTATTGAATACTTTTAGATTAAACTTTATATGTGTTTATAAAATTTAGAACATCTTTTAAAAAATGTAATTGTGTTTTAAAACAATAAAAATATAAGCTCCTTTTAAAATTGATTTAATTGTTCTCACTTTTCAGAAATCACTGCAAAAGATGAATTGTTTCCCGAAGCAACGTTTCACTCCTTACATTTCCGGGCGACAGACTAAACTGCCTTTAAATGCGGCCATGATTGCCCAGGCGGGTTTAGTTCAAGCACCAACTGTCAGAGCTGGTCCCCCCTCGAAAACTTCCAGTTGCAACTCCAACGATTCGGGCTTCCACCACAGCCAGAGCAACATGAGTGATCTCAACTTAAGCTCAGCTTCATCCTCAAAGGAGTCAACGGATTTAGATTCGCAGAAGAAAGTCATGCTTCAGTTGAACAATCTGGATTCGAGCTACGATGAAAATTCATTGAAAAGCTTTCTTGTTTCACTCCTGAAGCCAATTACACCAATCATCTCCCTAAATATCGATGGCAATTCTTCTGCTAAAGTCGAAGTGCCCTCTTCATATGTAAGTAACTGTAATATAGTAGTTATTTATACAACTAGGTCGATATGATATACATTATTAAACACAAGGGTTGTTTTAAGCCACGTGCGTAGCGAGTGCCTTAAAGAAGGTCCAAGTGTTTAATAATGCTTATCGACCGTGATTTATACAAAATTTTATGCATTTTTAAATAAATTAACACAAAATTTTAAAAATTCTTAAATGTTTCAATTTTGTTCGTAAAACCTCTAATATCAAAGTAGCTTTTCATATAATTTGATGAATTTCGTTTACGGAGGTCACACTTAAATAATAATTACAGCACTTGTGCTATAATGACGACTTTGATCGAATAAATTTGAATGTCATAATATCAATTTTGAGCAACAACATCCCTAAAGTATTCTTTAAAAAAGGTCCTTAAATATACAAGAAGAAAGAAAATACTAATAAAAAACAGCTAATAGAACAAAACTTATGCTAAACTAAATAATATTTTTTTTTTCTTTAAATAGTTTGCAAAATCTGTGATCAGTCAATTACACCGCAAGAAAATTGGCAGAAAGAGAATGCTAGTGTCTTATTGTAAGGAGACGATCAACGATATTTCTACACTGGGCTATCAAGTTGCCGGACTTTTAAGAGTAAGTAATTATTACATCAAATCAATGAAAATTAATTTTAAAAAAATGATTGCTAATTTAAACAGTTTTAATTGGTTTCTTTCATGAGAAAAAACATTAAAACCAAAAATAGAAACTGCAAAAACACCGAAATAGTAGATTATTTAATCAATCACATAAATTACGATTATGATAATTAGATCTATTTTTAAAACTGGAACAAGATGTAGAGCAGCCGACAATCCCATCGAACGTAATCAACTTTTTTTCTTCAAAGATTAACACTAATTTATCTGGCATTAAAACCAACTTAATTTATGAGTTTCGATTCAATAAGATTGTGATATCTTAGAAAAATCTAATAATTTTTTTTTATCCATAAGAACAAAACTCAATTTCGCTTTTTAAAAATAGAAATCAACCTTGAGAATGAAATGATTATTTTTAGCTTTCTGAATTTGTATTTTGACATTGATAAAAACACAGTTTTTTCTTAATTTTATATTCTACCGGTGATTTGGCTAAGAGCAAGAGAGAATTTTTTTTTACACTTTCGTATCGAAAGATTAGTTTTTCGACATTGATTTAAGTTTAATAATGGGTCACTTTTTTGCACCATTGAAAAATAGGAATTTTTATTTTATTAGTTATTAAAAGAAATTCATAAATCTACGAATAATTTTGTTTTAAATTCAAAATTTTGACGCCATTTTGAGGGAAAAAATTTTACACACAACTTGTAGCTAATGATACTAGTCTCTTTATCGATTTACCTACCGTTGTGTAAAATCCTATTATTTAACAATATTAATATTATCATTATCAGTTTAAATACAACTATTTTTACTAACTATTGGAGTTATTCCTGATATTCAATGATAAAGAAATTTACTATATTTCTTAATTCTTTAATATTATAGAAAAAAATATTTAGAAAATTAAAATTAATTGGTTCTTACTTGTGTTTAGTTTTTACTAATAAAATCATTGACCTACCAAACAAACGGTAAAATCTTTATCGGTGGGTTTTTTTTCTTTTCTATGGAGGTGTAATCTTCACCCAAAAATTAAATGAATAATAATGTAAAGCATAATCCAGCTGTGTTACTGTGGGGTTTTCCAAACTTTTTCTAGAACATGGAAGAATGACCCTTTTATGTTTGGGAAAATCCAACGAAATTTATGTTCATTACTATATGATATTATGCATTTAGTACAATTGATTACTAAAACAGTTATGAGCTTCTTAAAATCATATGTTTATATCCACGTTAGTCTTTTCAAAGAGATCATTGTATTATATCTAGTAGATACTGGGTTTTTCATTATGGAACAACTAGTAAAAGAGTACTGGAGAAAACTACCATAGTACCTACTGTTGCCATTTTTATGTATAAATCAATCACTTACATTAGACCAATTTAGATATAAAAAAATTAATAAATACATTATTAAACACCCCGCCTCGTAGCCGATGTGGTTACACATCCGGCTGCCTCTTCAGAGTCAAGGGTTCGATCCCTGGGCGGGTAGGATTGACTGGGTCCTTTTTCAACTAGTCTAGGTGCTATTAATTGACTAATAATACACTGAAAACTAATAGTCACCGAAATGTCGAAAACTCGTTGGTTGAGGTTAAGACCCCCCATGTTCCTTACAGAAATTGAAAGGGATTTTTTTTTCATTAAACACCAAATGAATTTATGGCAAATATGAAATTTTTCGACATAACCATGAACTCTAAATTTCGAAAATTCCTTATAAACTCAAGATGTTTTCTACTCTTTAAATTATATAATGTCCCTTTATGGTTAAATGAAGCACCATTGACACATGCCTGAGCCTAGATCAGGTCTTTTATCAGTTTTTTATAATCTTTCTTTACCTGAAACTGATACCAATTCATAAGTGTAAGTTATCAACACTAGTCCTGTTGATTAAAACCTCATAAATATTATCATTAATCATGTTCTTCATAATGTCTTTTAACAATTAGGCTGTCCAGATAGCGTCAGATCATATTTATTTTAAAAATCATTTCTTCTATGAAAAAAAGATGTGAGTAGTAAACATTTCATAAAATTTTACAAAATTTCTATAAATTTAGGATGTTCCCTACTTCACACTGCCACTGAACAAATTCCGCGAGTTATTCCAAGCTCGTTTTAAGACCTCGATCAGTGTCCTAGAGCTGTACAAAATGCAGGACGTTTGTCACATTCAAACGGACGAGAACGAGGAGAAGCACATCATTTTGAATCAGGCCTTTCTCACCAAGATCGAGGAGAGTCCCTTCAACCCCAACATGCAGCACAGCATCCCGTATTGTGCTCGGCATTTTAAGAGGGAGAGCTACAAGGAGTGGGCAGAACAGGAATTGGAGCCCCTCCCCAATGTCTTCCTCACAATAAGTCAAGTCCAGACGATTGTCTACAGATTATTGCAAAGCCACGCTGAGGGGATTCCCGTCGCCTCGATCCTTCACTGTATCGAGAGCTGCCTGAGTGTGGCAGTCACACCCAACGACGCAGGCATCAGCCTCGAACACCTTCTGAGCTGCGTCAAGGGTATTCAAATCGAGAACAATGTTTACGGCATCAAAATCATCCAATTGACCAAAAATTCGGACAAAACGAATTCAGTTCCGGATATTTACGATGGTTTGTGGCTTTTGTGACCCAAGGCTGGTCATTCACTTGGTCCAATTACTTACCTGTTGATCTTTCCAGGGGGCGATGCACTCTTTTATCAGTCCAAGAGCTTCAGCTTGACCGCAGCGCAGCAACTGTCCAAAGAGGTGATCCAGCTGCTGAAAAAATGTCCCAAGGCCACTATGAACTTCAGCAAATTTGTGCCCGCCTACCACAACCACTTCGGGAAGCAGTGCCGTGTCGCCGACTATGGATACACTAAACTGATTGAACTGTTCGAAGGAATGGCTTCCATTATTCAGGTGAGATTTTTATATTAAAATTAAATTTTCCAAGAAATAGGTCAATTTCTTTAGAATTATATTAAACAATTAAAAAATGATTATGTTATTTATTTTTCCATCAATATCTATTTTATTCTTTCGACATATTAGTGATAATTATCTTTGCGTTTTCTTCAATAAGTTAAATTTACCTTATCAGGAATCTGAAATATCAATTTTATTGAATTTTTGCGAAATAGATAACACTAAAAATATTTCTTTTAAATATAAGATTTTGAAAACAATTTTTAAAAGCTATAAGAACTATAATTCTACTTGCAAAATCCATGTTACGATGTTTTATAAAATTTTACTAAAATATTTTTCCCTAGTACTTAGAAGGCATTCATTGGCAAGTCAAAATTTAGGGAAATGTTCTTGTACAAAATCGTCACTAAATTTAAGACTTCAAATGAATGAAGCACTCTGCCTTTGCACAGTTGCAGCAAATAAACTATTTGACAGTTTCCTTGAAAAAAAGATAACAATTTTGAATTAACTTATTATCTTATTTAGATGTAGTCAATGTATCCTCTAGAAAGTGCTCCATAGTTAAACTCTATTTAATTATACATTATTTACTGTCCCCAGACAATCATAAACCGGAGAAATAATCAAAATTAGTAGTTTGTACTAATAATCCTTTACTAAAAATTATAGTTTTGGAACTTATTAGATCGAAAACAAAATATTAAACGTGTTTCTTGTCTGAAAAGTAAAGTAGGCTATAATTTATTAATCAATTTGTTTTTTTTTCATAATTGTTGATTCGGGATTGTAAAAGTGGTTTGAATGATTAATACTATTAAATGAATATTAATTATAAAGTGCGTAGTGCTCTATTACCATAAAATATAAAAAAATTTAGACTATTTGCTTGACAGATACTCTCCATAATAAGCACATTAACTTTATTTTAGAACTGTGTTATCTTCTCGTTCTTTACTCTACGTGTATATTATGCTAAATTTATAAAATTTTATAAAAAAAAACTAGTTTAAAATTACATAATTAAACACTCGTAGCACTAAGAAAATTTATTTCATTTTCTAATTGAAGTTCATTTTTGAAATAACTATTAACGTAAGTTTACTTTTTACAAGGAATTTTTCATAAAAAAAATTACAAATGTTTTCAAAACCTAGCGAAATGACATAACATACTAATTGCAAAGTGGATTAAATATATGCATTGGCTTGGATTGAACTTAAAAGTAAACACGGATTAATTAATAATTGCTATTGAAAATCCCTTTATATGTCAACGGAAATGAAAGGAAAATATTTACAGTCTGTTACAGTTGGTTACAGTATTGTGTGCATTTTAATTAATTTAAATATTATTGAAATTATTACCTGAACCCAATAATTGATTACATACATAATTTACTCATTTTCCGAAAGGTATTGGATATAAAAAATGATAAATTGACCCATTTCAAAAATTTCAATGAGTGATTGAAAAAAAAATAGCAAGATGTCCGATTATTATTTGACTAATTCAAAATTTACACCTCTATTTTTTGTGTTATCACCTAATTAACTATCACTTTTCTAGTAAGAAATGAACTTAAAAATGGTCAAGTTTTTTATATTTTTTATTTTAAATGTATCATTATGAATCTTTTTTTTTTAATAAATATTTAATTTTTAAATTCAAATAATTAAAAAATGCCAAAATATTTAATCTATATTATATAAAGCAATTAAGTCACTTATTACTAGCAAAAAATAATTGAACAAAAATGCCAAATCAATGATCTCAACCGATAGCATCGAAGGGTATTTTTTGCAAATTTGACACTGATGGCACAGTCTTTAATTTTGTGTATTCTGTTCCTGGAGCAACAGCAGACCTTTACTTAGCAATTCATTATTTATACATAAATATGAAATGATCACCTTGATGAGTAAACAAGGCTTGGTCCGAAGACTTCCTTTCAATAAAATTTTCGTTTCAGGTGTTGGGGGAAGGCAACAATCGCCACATAACGCTGACACATCGGATCCAAGTGCGGAGATTTGCGAACGATTTGCTGAAAACGATCAAGTGGCAGGTCAACAAGTCAGTTCTGCTGAGCCAAGTGCCACATCTGCTGGCCTTCACATTGAATCACACGTTTTCTATAACGGACTACGGAGTCTGCACGCTGACCGATATGCTGGACGAGCTGGAGGCCATCGGGGTGATCGCCTGCTCTTATATCGGCGCGGACATTCTCATTTCATTGCCGAAGCACAAACAGTCCACCAGCGAAATCGAGAACACTTTCATTTTCGCTGTTGAGGTGAATTCCAATTCAAAATTCATCACTTCCGTTGTCGCAAAATAATTTGCAATTTATTTTTTTTTTCTTCAATCGTTTCACAGCTCGTTGAACTCTGCAGAAACATGCCCCAGTACGAGATTCCTTTCCAGAAGTTCATCAAGAACTACTATTACCATTTCGGATACCATTGCCGATTGAATGATTACGGGTTTCAAAAGCTTTCAGAGCTTTTTGATGCCGTCGATGGATTGATTAAGGTTAGAAATTGTAGCCTTAACAATTTGAATAATCTAAAATTAAATAATATTCAGATGGATCCCAGTAATGATGAAAACAGGAAGATCATTCTTAATCCGGTTGCTGCTCGTCGGGTTTTTGCAGAGCAAATCAATGAAGTCATCTCCCTGTATTCCAAGAGAAAGGGAATCAGGGTCCCTCTAGTCGATGTCATCAACCTTTTCAAAAACAAATTCGGATACACGATTCTACCACAAACTCTCGGCTGCAAAACTATCGATGACATGATGAGATGCCTGCCTTTTATTGAGGTATGTTCTCATTTAATTAAAAATTATATTTGTCTAACAACTGTTTGAAAGGTATAGAAATTCCAAAATTTATTAAAAATCTATAAAAAAAATAATAGAATATTATAATATTTCCAGTTAATTTATTTAAGTTTGTTTATAAAATTCTATTGAAAAATATTTACATTTTAGCAGCCAATGCCTCCTCTAGAAAGTAATCCATAGTTCACTCCTATTCAATTATGCACTATTCAATACCCGCACACAACCACAAATCGTATAAATACACTAATTTAGTTCTTTATACTAATTACTAAAAATCTTTAATTTAGATCTTAATTGTTCGGAAAGAAAATATATTTTGACATTTTTCTTGTAAATAAAGTAAATAAAGTTTTTTTTAAATGTTGATTGGGGTGGCTAATTGTGATTTAAAAGATCGATGATATGACGGGTATATCAATGGTACAGAGCAATATGCAAGGAATTTATCCAAAAAAATGAGACCGAAAGTTTTATTCCTTGACAGATATGTTACTATCTTTAATTGCTTGTGTTTTGACCATTATTAAGTACTGAATGTCTTCTTATTCTTTATTTCGAACAAAAATAGATAATAAATACGTGAATTGTATAAAGTTTTGTAAAAAACTGGTTGGAAAAACACATAATTAAACACTCGTATCTTTTAGAAAACTCATTTCATTCGTTTTATGGAACTTTACTCGTGTTTAATAATAGTTCATTTTATCCACACGTTGTTTAAATAACTGTTAACGTCGTTGTACAATGATTTAAGAATATAAGATTAAATTTCACAATTGATAAATTTGTTTTTCATGTTTTATTTTATTTATTTTTCATTTCCAGATCAACGAGACCGGAAACGATTTCTATATAATCTCACATTTCCAGGATCACGAATTTCGAAAGAAGTCGTTGATGATTTGTCTCCTTTTTATTCAACTTGGAGTGGACTCTATTTTGTATTCAGAGTTCTTTCCTCTATTTTATCAGCATTTTAACGAATATTTAACTGAATCCTACGTTTTAGCTATGAAAAATGTGATTGAGGTTAGAATTGTGCTAGAGTGATCGTGATCATTTAGTAAATATTTTTTATGTTTTATTTTATTTAGGTGCATTTGGTGAATGGAGTACAAGTTATAGTTCTAAGCCCATTGATTAAGTTCGTACTCTCAGTGATATGCCGTTTGGACACAAAGGCCAGCATCACTTTTAAGAATTTAAAATCACAAATGGAAATCCAAATAAACACTTGCTTTGAATACGGATTCGCTAATCTGTCTTCTCTATTGTCATCATTTCCAGAGATCTTTTCCTTGATTCCCAAACCCTCAGAACAATGTGATATTAAGCTCCAGCCTCAGGTCTTTGGTAAGTCTTTAAAAAAAACAATGAAATTAAAATATTTTAAAGCTTCTCGTTTTTAGTTTCTAAACCAGATATCCAAAAATATTTCCGAAGACTGCAAAAGCCTGTTGATCAGACAGTTCCTGGTCAAGTAAATTATGTGCCATTGTATCCAGCTACTACTCAGGTTCAATCCTTCCATCAAGTGCCTTCAACGTTCAGTAAAGCCCATTCTACAGAGGAATATCCTCATCAATTGGAGCACCAACAGCCTGATTTTGTGTGTAATACCTGCGAGAATTACGATGACTTGGAACACAGTCGTCCCTGCTGCAGTCACAGTCATCAAATATTACATTATCCACCAGATAATTTCGTAACAACGGTCCAAAAACCAACTGCGTCAATTCAATCGAAATGGATCGGAGGAATCAAAAAGAATTTCCTTTCCCTCAATATTCAATCCCTCTTTTATGAACCTCCAAAACCGGATACGCCACCATCTAAAGTTTGGCCCTTTGGGTTCGATCCAGTCTGGAGTGAGGCAATTGATTCACCAAAAATTAATGGGGTGAGTAATTTTGTTTTACTTATCATGGTTATTTTAGAATTAGAAAATAATCAATTAATTGTTTAGTTATTTATATTCAAAATATTATAATTATAGTGCTCATTAAAAAACAAGAGCTTGTATTTCAATTAACTTATTAAAATTTTAATTTAGGCTTATCTTATTCATTTTCAGATTTAAAGCCAATAAGTCATTATTTTAAATGTCTATAGAGACATATGTTAGATTTTTTTATTCAAAATTTATTATTTTGAAAAATGATAATTGAGATAAACCAAGAAGATGAAACAAGGCCAAATTTCATACAAAACTGTTAAAACCCAATTTAATCTTTTCAACCATTATTTTTAAATGTTTTGTGACGGGAAATTATATACAAATTTCATAGTCCAATTCAAAATCAATCTTAGTAACCAACTTCCTTCATTCACAGAATTCACATTTTGTAAACATTTGTTTATAACAAAATGATTACTTAAAAGGGTCATTTGATCATCAGCTTCATGTTTCAATCGTATTTTAGGATTGAAACGGAGGCTGAAGATGTGTCTTCAATAAAATAATTGCATTTATTTAATTTTCTAGTGAACCTTCTTTAAATTTGAGTTTTCACAAAATTTTAATTTAAAACTTTTGATTTGTATCAACGCTAATCAACAATTAGGTTGCACGGATCTGTGGTGGTATTAGTAATGAAACGTCATCAGCCGGATACCATTCATTCTTTTGAATTTGTATGCAAGAAAATTAGCGATAATATTGTAACAAAAGACTTTTAAAGTGATTAACACGTGTGATAACTACTTTAGACATTTGGGTCTAATAAGTTGAATATTACTTATTTTGTGCCAAAATGCGAAAAAAATTGCAAAATTCTCTCACCCAAATCGGTAAAAATATTGAAATTTTAAGAAGATAATGGTAAATTCGGTACAAGAAATAATCTAGATAACAATATACATCTGTCTAGTTATCATTTTACCAATAAAAAACACCAACCAGATGGATAATTACATAAATCCATCTGGTTGATGTTTAGATTTTATTTTGTAGAGAAAATTAATAATTGATTTATTTCAAAGAAATATTTTGTTGAAAATATCTATTATAATTAAAGCATGGTATCATAAAGGATATATACAATTCTAAAAAATAAATGTTTACATTCAAGTAGCCTATAATGGTTCTTCTATCAACTCCTTCATACACGTACAGTAATTTAATAATGCATTATTCAATACCCGTACATAATCCCAAATCGGTAATTTATATAATTTTTTATCTTAGTAGCATGAAAGGAAAATATATTTTTTTCATTTTTCTAGGTACTCTTATAAAGTAGGCATTGATTTATTAATCAGACTCAACTTTTTCCTTTTAAATAATTAAATGTACAAATTTTGTTGATTGAGGTGTATAACTGTTGTTTAAAAGGTCGATGCTATTCACGGGTAGATCAGTGATATTATGCAATTTATTCTATTTTCTTGATATATCGAAAAATTGAAACCGAAATTTCTTTTTGCTGGACAGAAACTTTCCTTAATTGTACTACTTAAATTAGTACTGAGTTGTTTTCTTATTCTATTTCGCGGAAAAATAGTTAATAAATATGCGAATTGTATAAAATTTTGTAAAAAAAATGGTTGTAAAAACACATAAATCTTATCTTTTACCTTTACTTCTAACTTTACTCGACTTCCTTTCAAAAACTATATAATAATTTTTACATTTATATTTTCAATTTTATATTGTAGTCCTCTAGAAAATTGATAATTATTTAAAACATACACAAACAGCGTTTAAAGATATTGATTAGTTTTTAAATATTTTCCCACACGACGTTTAAATAACGATATTGTACAAGTAGATTGTGTTTAAAATATTACTTTAAGTACCGAAATTTCAAAAGATACTATCATCCATAAAATAATAACCTCAAATTGAATTTATATTGCCCGAACATTGTTAATTAATTTGTCTTATAAAACCCAATGTATGCTTACATGAAATGAATTTGCATTATTTGTAAATTAAACGCATTCATTGACTTTTGATTTTATTTCATTTTCACAGCTATTAATATCAATTTCGTGTGTTTCGTTTACAGATAAAACAAATCCTCAGTATGTTCAACTGTTAAATTGATTCATTTTCTGGGTCGATTTATGTAATCTAATTGCATTTTTTGAATAGATTTTACAGTTGCTTACGTTTGCTAATTTGAATAAATTAGGTTTCCCTTGCAGTTAAAAACGCATTTAGAAATCAAAGACACAGCATTGCGTGAGTCTTCGTTTGCCAACCTTGGGCATTTAACTGTCGTTTACTTTTCAGTGAAGTTAACAAAAGAAAATATGCAAATATAGCCATTAACGTTGAAGTTAATCATATGCGGAAATCTGATAACAAGTATCACTAAAAAGATTTTCTAATATTTCACATCCATATATTAACAAACTTGTTTATTTAGATATGTGGTTTTAATTTTTTATATGTAAATGTTTTTAAAATATTTTTTGTTATGCATTTTTTTAACTTTAATGATTTTAATATGTTCTTAAAATAAACAACAATTTAAAATTTCAACATCAAACTTAGATCATAAAAGAAATTACTATATCGATTGCAATAAGTTAGTTAGACATAGAGTTTAGTTATAGACATATAGAGTTAGGGCGATATACGAAGAAACGCGTATCTACCATTCACTTTTTTTATATTTTTATATATGAATAAGGGCTATAACCCTCGAGCGGGTTCTGCACCCAACCTTTCAATTACCAATTATTCTACATAACAGTGTGATCGTTAAGTGATTGAGAGAATATTTATTTAATCATAAGACCACTTACTTTTACAATTTTAATATAAATTGATAAAAAAATATCACCACAAAATTTGTTACAAAAATCGAGGTACCACAAGAACTTATATTTTAAGTAAAAAATATTATATATGTTACCTTCCCTTAATTTTATGTGTTGGCCCTTAATTTAGTAATGGGTTGTCTTTCTATTCTTTAGTTCATATTTCGTTAATAAATACGTAAATTGTATAAGATTTTAAAGAAAAAACTGGTTGGAAATTCTTATTCTTTACTTCATATTTCGCGGAAAATTGCTAATAAATAAAAATATGCGAATTGTATACAATTTTGTAAGAATCTAGTTGGACAAACACATAATTAAACACTCGTATATTTTAGATAACTCATTTCATTCGTTTTATAGAATTTTACTCGTGTTTAATTAGGGTCTATTTTTCACGCGCGTTGTTTAAATTTCTATTTACACAATTTGTCGAAATAGTACTGGAGTGTACATAATATACATATATGCATTTCATGCTACAATACGTCATCTAGAAATAATTATTAAAGCAATAACTTGAACAAACTTTTTAAAAGGAAGGATGAGCCGGATGAAAAGAAATAGAAAAAAAAAATTTTATAAATGACCTTTTTTTATTGTTATATATTCACTATATGCTACAATGCTCTTTAGTTGCACCTTCTTCTATCGACCCTTAAACAAATTAGTTTAATAATTAAAAAAATAGATTTTTAATTCTGCCGTTATATTTCATATTTATCTATATTAATATCCTTTTATTTTATTTTTTCCAGATAAGCATCGACCTTCCCGATTTGATTGGATTTCCACCTTCGACCCCAGTTCAAACAAATAAGTTCAACTTTGATCTCTAGAAATAAGATTTCCCTTTTAAATTAGTTTTATTTTATATATGCATTTTAATTTAATCGTTTTAAAAATAAAAATATATTTTATAATCTTTGCTTTTTTCTTATGTTAGGCGAATTAGTTTTAATTCTTTGATGTTTATTATTCCTTCAAAAATAAATGTAAAACAAAAAAAGAATTAAATATAACCGCTAACGGCTCAATTCAAATGTTTGAGAATCTGTGATTTATATATTCTTCTCGTTTTCTTTAATACTGTTTTCTCGCTTCCTCCAAGAATTTGTTTATACAGTTTTCTCGTTCCCACTAACGGCGTTTAAATTTTTTCTCGTTTAATTTCAGTAGCGCCCTCTAGAAAGTCGTTGAAGTTGAAAACATTCAAAATAAAACTGTCAAACTTTAATAACTTTCAACTGAAATTTTGTGGTCAAAAACAATTATTTTGGTTTTTACTTGAACAAACGTTTTTGAAATTGCGTAATATTATTCAAAATGGGTGCATTCAAGAGTAAGTTCAGAAAGTTTGAGGATATGGACACCACAACTGAAGAATTGGACGAATCTATGGTGAGTTTTGGCATTTCCTTTTGTTTTCCAATTTTAATCCCTTTTCCTTTTATCCTCGTTCTAGGAATTCAAGACGAAAAAAGGTAACATGTGTAAGCTGAAAACACAAGAGTTTGTTGCACAGTTTTCAACGCCAATTGCTGATTTTAAACCGGGCGAAAAGCGGTTTCAGTATTTAAATGAAAAGAAGTTTTTGGACCCAAGATCGCCTTCTGAGAACATCCTGCGAACACCAATCAGCTTCAAGGACCACGAACTGTCCCCCATTCCCACAACACCGATGCTTTTGGACGACGAGCCCTTCAAAGAGAGCTTCGCCAATGCTTTGTCCAAAATCAGTTTCGATTCAAATTTGGAGGACTTTGAGGACACGCCCAAGAGTCCAGTCCTTGAGACTCATTTTGATTTCTTTACAGAAAAAGACCAAGTTGATCTGCCTGTCCCAATTAAACCTCTAAACTTGTCAGACATTCAATCGAAAATCGATCCTCGATCACCAACGGTCGGAATTGATCGCACTCCTTTGGTCATTGCCAAGGCCCCAGAAGAAACCAAAGATGATGTTCCTTTGATAGAAATGGTTCATGAAGATGAAATTGAAGAAGTTGAGGGAGAAGAGCCGAAAGCGACCGTTTTTGTCGATTCAAATCAAGTGAAGTTCGGAACTCCTGTCCAAAACAAGGAGTCAGGTGAAGTCAGGACCCCACTCAGTTGTTTGGTCAACAGACCAAGGCTGGAACTGGGTAAAACCAATCGCAATTCTCCGCTGATGAAACTCAGAATGAACAAGGAGAACAATGACAGTTTCAAAGTCGCCAAGAAACTGACTCGAACTGAACCAAGGACCAAACCCATTAGATCTTAAAATGCATTTTTATTCCTCTTTACCGTGTTTTTGTGTTTGTAATTAGATTTATTTTAGATATTAAATTTTTATCTATGAATCAATTGGATTTTATTTTAATAAAATGATTTATGTACAAATATTTTTCTTTACCAACGATTAATATTATGGTGTACATATTGAAATGTACTACAAGTAATATTTTTATTTCAGTAAAAAATATGAATAATGTTAAAATTAAAAAAAATATATTTAAACCCTTATTAAAAATTCTCACAATGAATAACAATTTCAGAATATACTATAAATTTCTGATCTTCAAGCAAATTTATTTCTTTGTCAATGTTTAGCATTTAATACTTGAACACAAGTGTGTCATTAAAAATCCGAGACTGTTGGGATAGTCAGGACTCAAAACTAGAAATATCTCTAGTGAAATTATTTATTCAGAAACTAGTATGCTTTCATTTAAATTACAATCAGAATTTATAGCAATAATCATAAGCGTAGCAAGGGGTGGGCCTCGGGGGCCG
>JXOV01002373.1:0-11178 GCA_001014945.1 Clogmia albipunctata
CTGCATTAAATAAATAAATAAAAAATAAAAATGAAGAAAAAGCACTAATGATATAAAAACGTATTTGAAAAAACAAATTTTATACATTAAAAATTCATAAAAAAAAAATACAACGAAAGTTAACATTTAATTGAAGAAAAGGTTCATAAACCTCACAAACACGTATGAGCTCACTTTTTTAAATGGTTTAAAAAAGAAACATCTTCAATATTGAGTCTTCAAATAAGAAATTATCAATTACATAAGGGTTGTTTAAGCCACGAGCTGTTTTATTAAAAATTTGGTTACGCGGCTCTAAATTAAAAATTTGAAATATTTTGCATCCCTATCTTACTCATAGCCGCAAGACGTAGTTCAAAGTTTTCCGATAGGTGGTTTATTTGGAAAACAATTCGTTAATACTGGCCAATCACAGGTCAACCACGCCCATCAAAACTGATGACCATATAAATTTGATAAATGTTTTTCACGGAGGTCACACTTTAATAATAAAAAAAGCACAAGTACCTAAAGAATTCTTTAAAGCACTTGTGCTTTAATAACGACATTGATAGAGCAAATTTGAGTATCATAATATCAATTTTAAGCAACAAAAATAAATAAATTATATTTTCATAACATTATATTAAGATGCTTAGTATACAAACTTACACTAATGTTTCATTAATTTAAATACTCTTTTATAAACAAAATAAATAAGAACTGAATTTATTTATTCAAAATTACAATTCCAAAATAGGATTACCTTCCAAATTATTTGTAAAAAAATAAATAAAATTCAAAAAAACATAAATCGATTATTTATCGACAGTGTATTTAAAAACTAGATTATAAGTTAGGTCCCAATTTCGAACCTAATACATATTAAATGAACTTGGCTCACGATTAAAGGTCAGAGGTGGGCATAAATCCAATTTTAGACAAATAGTGCCCGAAAGGAAGAAATCCACGTGGTTTTGTCCAGCAGCGCCTTAACCTGGCCACGTATTCGCCAATTTATGTGGCTGTGGAATTTGCGAAACAAAAATATGGGCTTCCTATCGGAAAACTCCATTTAGATAATTCATGTCGCAGCAGAACCAAAGGAACATATGGACAGAGACATTAACCCTTTTCGGATTCACCCCCTGAATCGGAATGGTCGCGTGCTCAAATCGAATTTACACCAAACTTATTATTACTTATTTACCTCCACACAAACACAATCAACGAATAATGCGGTATTTTATTATGCAGAAAGTTTAAACAGCCAGCCAGAGTCTGGAGAGTTCAGCAAAGAGAGATTTAAATACTTAATATGAGAATATTTCCATTCACTTAATGGGGAGATTAAGTTTTGTGCTTTAATTCAATTAATCAATTGAGAAATATTTGCTTCATTTTAGGACAAATTTAAAGCATAACGAAAACTGTATTGTAATTTTCATTTGGGTGTTCAATTTCAGTGTGAAAACGTCAGTGAAATAACTATTCAATCATATTTCGCCAAAAATACCAATTAAAATTATCATAGGCATTTTATCAAAGGTACTGTTTATTGTCTGTTTGTTACACAGTGATATTTTTGCACTTTCTTATCAAAAAGTCTTCTACTTTAATTTGAGTTTTACTTTTTCGCACTAGTGAAAATTTCATGTTTTTATTTCACTAGTGAAGAATAAATTTGTTTCAAATCAAAATTTCCAAACTATTATATAAGTCAAATAGTACCTGAAAACTATTTAAATAGCGACCGCTCTAACGGCAATTTGAAATTACTTTAACATGAAAGGAAAGTGCCAAACATTTATATCCTGTTCGGGTGTAAAATCCTGCTCGTATCTCAATCGACATTTAACAAAAAAATCATTATTCATATAAAAATCATATACGTATGTATATATACAACTATACATTATAACACTCAAGTATTTGTTATTACATATCGACCATGCTTTAAACAATAATATATGCATTTTTTAACAAATTTACATGGTAATCTAAAAAAAACTTTATGATTTATTAAAATAAAACTTATTCCTTTTACCAAAGGTGATGGTAATGTCTCTTATATTGTTTTATTTTGGTTTTGAGGTGATGAGAAGAGCTCCTGGACTGCTCCAAATCACAGAGATAATGAAATATAAAGTTTCAAGACACAGATTGATGACGCTCAACGCCGTTACCGATCTAAATCTGGTCAAATGGCTTTGAGTCATTAAAATTTTTCAAATGCCCTATCTATTAATTTGCCATTCTTTCACAATTGACAATTGTCAATGTCTATGAATAGTTATTTGTTATAATGTGATTAGCATCAGGAACTAATACTTCTATATAGAGCCTATTTATTGGCAGGTTTTTGCTACCGAAACAGAACAAACATACTACGAAGATATACATTTCTTTCACACTTTCATCTGTATACATTCGTTACAAGGCAACAAATTTTTATTATTATAGAAAGATACGGTTAAGTTCTTCGATTCTATGCGTTCCATTCAAGCTTTGAAATCCTATCTGATCGAACAAATAGTATTGATTACACTAACTGTTCGACAGTTGAGGCCAGGGATATTATTTTTTAAATATATTATTAAATATAAATCGTTAGTTGATACTGGGAAAAGAACATTTTATATCCATTTCAATTAATTTAGAGGCATTTTGTTACTTAGACGAATAAATTTCAATTCCAATTTTAACCCTAACAAATCCCGATGGGTCGTTTGCGACCCTGTAGGACTTTTTAATTTCTATTATTTCTAACTGGATTGAATTTTTATACACGCACATTTATTCCTCTAATTGAGTATTGTTTGCAATATTTTAAGCTCTACATTTTTATTTGGCTATATCAATTCACAATAAATTGTATAACACATCATCCACTAGTGTTACTTTTTATAATCCAGAACTGTTATCAAAACACTTATTACTGATTAAAAAAAATGTTCAATAATGTTTTGAGTTATTGACTTTGTTCTGAAACCAACAAGAGGCTTATTGTAGTTATTTAAACAACGTGTGGGAAAAATGAACTATAATTAAACTTGGGTAGAGTTAATAGATACGAGTGTTTAATTATGTGTTTTTGCAACCAGTTTTTTACAACATTTTATACAATTCGCATATTTATTAGCTATTTTTCTGCGAAATATGAAGTAAAGAATAAGAAGACAGCCCAGTACGAAATTAAGGTCTAAACACATACAATTAAGGGAAGTACTTGTAAAGGGAATAGACCTTTCGGTCTAAATTTTGTAATATATCACACACATAGTGCACCAAACACTGTATCACGGATATGCCCGTGATAGCACTCATCATTTAAACCACATTTAAAAGCCATAATCAACATTTAAGAAGAACTTTAGATTTTGTTATTTAATGTGGAAAATTTTAAACTGATTAAAAGATTAAGGCCTACTTTATTATAGAGACATGAAAAATGTCAAAATATATTTTCATTCTACGCTGCTAAGATTAAAAATTATAAGTTTTAGTAGTTGAATTTTGGTACAAAGCACTAATTTTGTGTATTTACACGATTATCTGCGGGTATTGAATTATACTTTATTAAATACTGTTCGATTATAAAACAATCTCTAGAGGTAGCATTCGCTTCTAAAATGTAAACGTTTTTGAACAGGATTGTATAAAAAAAATTATTTGTTCAATTTAGATACTCCTCCATGATGAGACACCATAACAAAAATCCAATTAATTATAAAGATGTTTTTAAAATAGTATTAAAATATACTAGTAAAATTTATTTAAACCGCAATGCAAGGCATTTTTTTGGTTGTATATTAAAATTTAACACCTATAGTTTATCTCCAATTACATGGAACTGTTTTGAGTATTAACAATTTTAAAAATTTCACACCTTCCACTTTACAATGAAATAAATATCAATTTATTTCTATAGAAAATTGTACGTTTTAGTAAATACTAAATTAAGATCTTATTGGAAAACAGAATCCTATTTCAAAATACATATAGATAATTTAAATAACAAACCTTATACATTAAATAAAAGAAGCAAAGTCAATTTAAAAATCGAACTCCAATTTGGGATTTCCAGTTAATCCTTATATTAAAGCGATAATACCCTTCATTGTGTATTTCGACAAATTAGTGGGATGAATTTTTAATGCTGAACAGTACTTTCAAGGGCATAACATTAATCCGCCCTTGTCTTCTCTCTACTACCCCCGTGAATTCCCATATGAGGGAAGAGACTGAGCAGCTCCATGTGACACAGCTATTATCAGGCAGCAATTAGGGCAATAAAACCGTTTAGCGACTTGGAGCCAGATACGGAGGAGCATTTAAATTAATATAATCAAAGCTAATTAAACGACGATAAATATTTGCGGAAGAGTCTGCGTTTGTTTTTGTATAATATAGCACACTAAAGAGAAAGGAGAAAAGGCGACAAAAAGAGGGAGAGAAAGAGAAGAAATTTTGGATAATTCACGTGTTTCCTTTATTGCACTCATTAACGTAATAGATATAAATTAAACGTAAATTTTACGCACATTTGCCGGGAAAAAGACTGAGAACTCATATCCAGTCACATGTCTTTAAACAACAGAGAACCGTGTCTCGGTCTTTAATTTAATTATCTTTTTGTTGTTAGTGCCATCGTGTCCCAATAAACGCAGCATCATCCTCATCCTGCCTGTTCCTTTATTGCGTTTCTAAACACACACATACCATACACATCCTCCTCACATGTAAATAAAATTCGGTTTAGTGTTATATTATGGGCGCCAATTTAACGAAATTTAAACGCTTCTTCGGAATCGTAAAATTTATTTGAGCCAGGCAAGAACGAACGCTTCTTCTCGATCTCTGATAATTTATTATTAACCGACCGACCGACGTTCATCCATTTTTCAGCCCTTTGACTCTCCTGGCCAATGGAAAGGGTTAAATAGCAATTAATTGGCAAATATTGAACGTATATTATTCATTGCATTGCAACCGGTCAATCGATTAAGGGCAGTTGGAAAGGGTGCCCATTTTAAACCGTCATTCGATTCTAGGAATTATTTACAGTAATCCTACTTAATTGAGTAATCATTTCTTGGATATATGAAGGGTGTTAAAGAGGGGATGCTATTTCGTTATATAAGTAATAGCATGACAAGTATTAAAACGGAAATATTTCATATATGAATTATAAATGGTTTTGGACTAGAAAATATTTATGGTCTATGCATAAGTTGCGAAAAAATGGTATTAAGTGTTATTAGAATGATTTATATTAAATTCATATGATTTTAAGGATCTTTAATAAATTAAATACAAAAATTGATTGTACTTTTTAGTTTCAACCCATTTCATAAAACACCAATTGTTACGAGAGCTGTAACTTACCAAAATATTTTTTTGTCTTTTACTCTTTTTTATATATTTAATTTTTCTTTATTGTTTTATGCCAATGGCTATACAATATACCTTAAATCTAGACTTAAAACTACAATATAAAATAATATAAAAAATCAACATTCGTAAATATTCCTCGATTTTATCACCATTATTTTGTTTCTTCAATATAATATCTAATATTTCAAAATGTATCATATTAATTGGTTATACAATTTGTAAGACGCTTGTTTAATAATGATTTTCAGTCGCTTTGTTTATACATGAATTTCTCAACTCATTAACTTAAATTCGTTTTTAAAAAATGCATTAAGATCGATAAGCAATTGGGATAGCTGGAGAGTAGGACCCCCCGAGTGTCATCACAGCATCTGCTCGAACAGTCCCCTCACTCGCATTGCGTCCCGGAGAAAGCTCCACATTTTGGATATTTCTGTGCTGTTGGTCATATGTAACAGATTTGCCATATCCTGTTCTATTCCACCAATGGAAGAATCGTGCGCCATGCGATGAAGGCATCTGCACTTCTTCATTAGTGGACATCTTACAAAGAAATGTTCGAGGGAGTCTTTAGTTTCTCCACAGAGAAGACCAGGGTTTGCTGGAAAATTTTTTTATATATAGTATAAGGGATATTTTAAACTGTGTTTATAAAATTTCAACCAAATTTTTCTTATAAAAATATAGTTATTGTAAAAATCCAAAAAAAACTATGTTTTTTACTACAGAAAATAGTTCACGATCAATTTTGCATCAACAAATCTTATATTTTAATTCCCTCTCTAATGTAAAAGAGATCGAAATAAAGTCACAAAACATTACTTACGCAATTGAAATTTGGTTACAATAATGGCCAGAGCTGAGAGATTTCACTCCATGTGTATCCGGCGCACACTTAGGTCACCATGGTACATACATTCCGCGATCCTGAGAGATGTCAATTTGCCGGCCATTAAAAAACAAGGCAATAATAACCACGAAGTATTGCTTAAGAACTTAAGAACCAAAGTTAGGTTGAGACCTATTTTGTAATGTAAACAGTGGGAGAATGATATATTGCTTGTAGATACAGTAGAAACAGCTTATTAAAGCCACGACAGTCGGCAATCGCTTTCACCAGCCGAAATACCTAAAAACGAATAAGCATCATATCATTACACGTGCATTGTAAATCCATCGCTAAATGCGACCAATTATATCTCTTTATAGGGCCTTTCTGTGGCAAAATATCTACAATCTCATGTCTTTTTAAATTTATAATTGAAATTGTCATAAAATCAAAGCTTTGTTTTTTTATACGAAGTATATTCCTTTAAAACCATAAAGTTAGTACTTAAAGTTATCCGATTACCTACAAATAATTTATTGGAGCATACAACTGTATACTCTAACAATGTACCGGAGGCTGTTAAAAGAGTATTAAAAAATTCAAAACTTACACGAGGTTTGCAAAAACTGGCCTCGTGCTATTTTTCTTTTAAACACCGTTGTGCGGTTTTGTGATTGAAAGAGCTTTAATGCCATTTTTATTTGATGTTTTTCTGATAGAATTCGATTATTGAAACATTTTATTATGGAATATATTCATTAGCCAAATTAATGATGCCATGGAAATGGTACAACACTGATTAATTTGAATGATGAACACAAAAATGAATGTCTGTAATAAAATGTATACATTTGAACATCTTTTCCTTTATAGATAATAATTCTTTATTTCCAATGGCACATGCAAAATAAAAATAATATTCTAATGGAGTTCATTAATTAATGTGTTTTCATTATGAGTTTTGTCTGTTATGGAAACAAAATAATGTAAATCATCTATTATATTTTCGTTGTTGATAATAAATTTGATGAAGACATATCTAGAAAAGTAACAGTTATTAATTAGTTCTATAATTATTCTACACAGTTCTTTATTTTAAAGCTCGAAAGCTAAGTCTAATTTTAAAAAAATAATATTAAAAAAATTCTCCTCCAATTCCTGTCAGGAACAATCTCAACCTACGCCAACGGATTAAAAAATTTCATTTACTATTTGTTTTCAGTGTAATATTAATGAAGCACCTGATCAATTCTAACCGAATCCAGTGAATCCATCCATTTTATTTCTATTTTGACGCATTAACCTAGAATTCGCTACAAATATTTTTCGGCATTGTTATTGATATTCTCAAATGGAAAAACTTTTGGTGTAATTCCGTATCGAAAAGTAGCCTTTTAACGAAAATTGGTTTTGTAACGGTTTACTTTACAGCACGCGTGCGGTAATATTTCAAAATTTACACGCAAATTGTCACCAATTTAATGAAAGCACATTATTGTCATAACAATTGTTTATTATTATAATATTTATGAAAATGTCGTTGTGAGTTGTGGTTGCACAATTTGAAAAATCCGTTGAGAACGATTTTATTTTTAATTATCGATTAATTGGTATTTTTTCAGAATTACACAAAATAGCGTTCAATAAACGTGTGAAATATGTTATTACAGCACTCATTTAGAGGAAGATAATTCGAAATTCGAAACACTCTTAAAATATTTCGAATTATCGAATGGTTCAATTGCTGCTGCTCATTAACTTTTTTAAAGAGAAAAAGAACTTAAAATTGCTGCAACAAAAAATTTGTAACTTCGAAGTATCAAATGTTGGACGCCAAGGACTTCGAATTATAATGGTTTTATTAAATAACAATGTTTTTTTCGTTCGAATTACCCAGAGCATAAATATAGTTTAATTTTCGTAATATCAAGAGATAGCTTTAAATTATTGAGCGATTAGAACTATTGCAATATTAAAGTGTGACCTCAGTAAATTTATATGGAGGTTTATTTTAATTTTAAATACAATGTTTTAATTGAAATGCACATTTCGAATTTATCTTTCAAACTGAAGAACAAGGTCATAATTCCTATATGGAGGTATTAGAAACAAGATATAGGTTTCTCTGTCTACCTGTGGAATTTGAAAGAAAAAAGAAAATCTATATATCTATATAACTAAATATACAAAAACTTAATTTTAAATTGGGGACGGGGTGGCGCAGTGGTAAAAGTGTTGCGCAGAATTCAACTCAAATGGCCCTGGTGCGAGGCCTGATCAAACGGTAATTTTATTCTTTCGAATTTTATCACTCGTTTCCTCTAACAATATTGTGTGGTTAAAATTTATTTAAAATAAGTTTAACAAAAATATTATTACCCCGGCCTCAACTGTCGAACAAATAGTATCGTCATTGCTATTTGTACGATCCGACAGGTTTCCAAAGCTTGAATTGAGTGCATAGAATCAAAGAGATAAACCGGATCTTTCAATAATACTAGTAATTTTGTGCTATTCAATGAATGGATACTAATGGAAGTTGTGTAAGGGATGGTCTTCTTCGTAGTATGTTTGTTCTGTTTCAGTTGCAAATACCTGTCAGTAAATAGGTTCTATATTGAATCATTTGTTCATGGTGCTTTTCACATCATAACAAATAATGATTCATAGACATTATATTCATTTGCCAATTGTAAAAAATTGGGAAATGAATAGATATGATTATGTAAAACCAATTTGTTAGAACTAAACCGGTAACGGTTGTTGAGTCTTAGAAGAAGAATTATTAAATGATTTTAAGAAAGCGAATGTGTTCTTTTAATTTTTGTGTAAATTTATTTCAAAATGATTACTAAGATTAAAATACTTATCAAATACAAAAATCTAAGTCTGAAATAATCAGTGATTAAATGACTGCTTATGCAATCCTGAAGCCTTGCGGTTTGTCGCCTAGTGTTCGTGGTATTAGTGATTTTGATTGCAATTTACCGATCCTAATTAATGCCACTGTCTGTCATCCCAGCTTCAAAATGCGGTTGACGAATTGACACCATCCGATAAATTAAATCATCAAAACCGAAATAGTGCCTTTAATTCCCAACCAGTCTATGTTAAATAAGACATGATAATTTTCCAGTAGCTTAAATTATTTCAGACGAATGAACTGTTACATCTTGTAGACCAGACTGAGTTGCAACGATTTTTTGCTGTGCAAATCAATCGTATTATAATCGGGAATGTTGGCAATGAATGCACGGAATGATGCGAAAAGAATTTTAATTTATTTAATGGACATGAATTTGCAACAAATTCGTTTAAAGCTTTTTTATGACTGTATTCCGAGGATTTGCAGTACTCCAATTTATGAATGAGCTTCAATCATTCCATACAAGAGCGATGGAGAGACAGAGAAAGAGGGGAACTTTCTCTTTGCAGCCACATGCTTTATTCAATTACAAGCATTCATCAATATGAACTTACGTGCAAATTCTCGGAATTTTTCTGTAAATCTTGTTAATTAATTTTAATTCCATTAAATATTGAAGATCTAAGTGTTTCCTACTAATTATCTGTGAATGATAAGGAATGTTTGTAGAACATTATTTTAGAATAATCTCTTTTAGGAACACGTACGAAATAAGTACTACAATAGGTATTTACTACTATAGTGTGCTTTGATAATGTTTATCAATGCTGTTACAAAATTTTGATTAATTTGTTGAGTGAATCAATAAGGACTAAAACTTATGGGCACGATGTAGGGCAAAGATATGAGGGAGCACAATTGATCTTCAAGTCAAAAGGCGGCATCACCTCACTAGAAATAAATAAATAAGTGAATAATATAGTAAGTAAGTTAGGGTTTTCTATGGTATAACAAATCGGGCGAATAGCCTCCAGGATAATGTCCTAATCCTTTTTAAGAAATTTTTGTGACAAATTTTCACAATTGCGACAATAAGTCTGCAATAATGTTATGATTTTAATATTTAAAGTCTTTAATTAATTATGAATTATTAAAAGAGACCTTATCGATCACGTAAATTCAAAAAACAATGTTTGAAGGAGTCAAATAAGAAGATGAAGATGCTTTCATTCAGAAATGATAAGATAAAAAAAAACGTTTCTTTTAAATTTTCGCTGGTTTCATCACTTGTAATAATATTTCTTTTTATAGACGTCGTGTCCCATGTGAAAATGGACTAAAACATCAAAATTTTCATGAAAATGATATGATCCTACAATCGTCATCCTAGACCTAGAGGCTATTTGCCGGATGTGTTATTCCATACATAACGAATTAAAAAATTAAATTTAAAAAACTCGAAATGACCTGATAATTCTCCAGCATTAAAGACTGATAAAGCTACTTTCACAAAGAAACTTATTTATCATTAGGAACATTCTTCTATAAAAAATATATAGTGTTCAAATTTCAATATACTTTAGTTTTTAATGTGTTAGAAATTGAAAGTTTCGGAAAATTGTTAATAATTGAAAAAAGGCAATCGCATCGATGTGATCATTTCAAAGTTTGGCGTTTTATTTTTTCAGCGTTTCGTAATTATTGATAAGGCCCATAACAGGTAAACATCGGTCAAAACAGTGGGGTGCATTCGAGGTGAAGTCAGGAGTTCGACAAGGAGACGTCGCTTCACCTGGGCTATTCAACGCCATAATGGACGCTATCATGAGAACGGCATTCCAAAATAGAACAGGAGTTGAGTATTCTCAAAACTTTTTTTTATTTCGGATTTGGTGTTTGCCGATGATTG
This sequence comes from Clogmia albipunctata, assembly GCA_001014945.1. Taxonomy (NCBI): domain Eukaryota; kingdom Metazoa; phylum Arthropoda; class Insecta; order Diptera; family Psychodidae; genus Clogmia; species Clogmia albipunctata. The sequence goes on from JXOV01002373.1 coordinate 10,981, forward strand.
TGTTTTCTTTTCAGGTACAGAAGGGGAAGCGACGCAGATCCTCAACGATATTTCCAGAGCTGCTCAACCATAATGAGGCCAAGATGAAGATGATGACGTCAGACGGCTCCAATGCCGATGTTGTTTTGGAGGGGATTCGTATTGAGCAGGTCCAGAAGTTCAAGAACTTGGGTTCTATGCTGGAAGAGGGAATAGTGG
>JXOV01002381.1:0-21102 GCA_001014945.1 Clogmia albipunctata
CCGGACCATTTCAATGGAGCCAAGCCATTAGCCTTAAATCAATCTTACTTTTAAATGCTTCTCTTAATGTAATTATTCCATTGACAATAATACGACGCAAATCTTTAAATCAATAGCACAAAAACCATTGGGAAAGATAAATCATTTATTCAAATATTAAATCGATTTATACCTTTTTTGTTTTGTCTAAAAACAACAAGATTCATATCAAGGTGAAGAACTCTATTTGTTTATATCTTTATCAGAACAACAGAAAACGGTTCAGATTATCAAAACAACTGTAAACAACCTCCAAAATTGATAAATTGGTAATAACAGATAAAATTCTAAATTTATGGATTCAAATTCCTTGCCTTACTTATTTGGGATATCTTAGACTAAGATCGATTTGTCATCATCTTCTTACAAGAAATTATATGTACTGATTTTTAAACGCATGATTTTACCATATTAAACATAATTGGGATGATATTCAAACCATTTTTTATATTTTTATATAGTATCTTTTGTTCGTGTAATACAAACCCACATACAAAGAAATAAAATAAACAAAACTGACTATTTTTATAAGACCTACCTCAAGCGCAAAACCTTTATACTATTAATCAAAATCAACTACATATTTCACTCAAATTTTTATAGTTGCCTTAAACTAGTTTAGTTTTGGAATAGTTTATAATATTGTTCACTGTACTAAATTTGTCATAATTGCACTGCTGGTCCCGAGTCATTTCGGATCTAAAGATTTTGATTAATTTGCTCAATTTTGAATTATGTTCTTTCCATATATTAATTCCGGTGATATTTTGGAGTAAGTTCATGAATGAACAAGAGCTTGCAGTCCAATTCCGAAACGATGTAAGGGCGATTTGTAGGAAATTTAATAATCTTTATTTTAATATGGTTTTGGCTTAAATATCTCGAGTTGTTTGACAGTTATGGAGCGCAATAGTAAAAAATTGTTCTCATATTATCATCCCCAATGAGCCCAGTTTCCCAAAGTCATTATTACCTTATTTAAATTCGAAAATTTTTATACTTTTTTTCTCAATTTTCGACATCAGGGTTTTTAGACTTTCATTGAAAACTACTGTGACCTGCTAACATATGACATCGCGAACCAAATTTTCGAGGATTGTCTACCATCAACAATAAATTGTTTGAATTATGCCCCATGGTGGAGAAAAGAGGGAAGCGTTTATAACCTTAAGCACTGTGGATAAGTAGGTAAGTGAGGAATTATTAAATATTTTGGTCAGTTGGTTTTCATTATTTAGAACTATGATTAAAATCCTTTTTAATAATTCTTTAAAACATTATAATTTTTAAATTCGTCTCTGTTCTCTATAATTAGACTAAATAAGAAAAGTTTGTAATTTATTGTTTCATTTATTGTTTGCAATCACAATTTTTATTTGTTTGTTCCTTTTAAATACAATAACAAAAAAGATAAATAACAAAACAGAAACTACAGAAAAAGGAAATTAAAATAAAAAAATGACAGAAATTACAATATACATTCGTAAAATTAAATTAAGAAACATTTGGGTATGAGAGTCATTCTACTTCTAAATAAAGATCTTAGATTTGAGCCCATAGTCAATTATTGAACTAAACACTACTAAGGACATTAAATGTCTTCTTTCTGCGCTCGGTCTGGTAAACTGGCATCCTCAGAAATTTACGACGATAAAGAGCCCCAAGTATAAAGACTCACTTCAAAGGGAATCGAAGAAATATATGGAGCATACAGCCCCTCTTTAGCCCTGCTTGAAAGTACAAATTATAGTACAGCCATCAGCGTTTTTTATTGAAAAATTTTAATTGTTTAATAAGATAAATAAATATCATTCATTCCCTTTATTTAAAAATAAAATGTATTTAAGGTTTAATATTAAAAACAACTGCAATATACCATAGATGAATCATGATGAAATAGGTTTATATTAACCTGGTTTTGACATTTATAATTATCTTATTAATCAATAAAATTTTCTAGTGAAAAGCAAACTTGTTGTTGAAAAAAAAACAAGTCTTTCGTCAAATTTTACGGTAGCAAAAGTAGTTTTCCTCTGACTATTACGTAAACCTTAAAATTTACACTACATTTATTTCCCTAATGGTACTTTGTTGCTTTAGGAATAGCTTATCACAAAATCAGGCAAGGTTTAACGTTTGAAAAAGGCATTTTGTCATAATCTGACGATTACCATAAACGCATAAACCTAAAATAAATACCAATTTCGTAAATATAATTAACATTAAATTTCAATTTTCCACTTTCTTAATCGGTGCTTGGAAGAGAGCAGGCATTATAATCGTAGTTAGGTAACGTGGAATGTATGAGCGCAAAATCTGACCCATTAGGCCAATTTGTTGCACCCTTTACAAATCAATTTGTACCGAGTGTGTGTTTAGAGCTGGTAGTTATAATGGCGATCAATTGAATTACGGACAGGTAAAAAACATGTTGTTAACAGTTGAGGTGTGAGTTATGGCCTGGCCAGAAGAGCGTACGGTACCGCGTTTAATAAGACACGGCTTCGGAATTACCTAATCCAAAAGATGCTTTCATTTTCGACACAGAACATTTGCGCGCGCTCTTCTTCGGTTCGAGTGGCAGAAAAGGTGGCCAGATGGATGGATGGATGATTGCTGAAATGATGATGATGATGTATAGAGGATATGCATAAAAATTAACAAATTCAATGGAAATTGTCGGTTGTGTAAGAATTTGATCAATATATCCGCAATTATAATTGCTAGCTGAAATAATACCGTTGCATTATTCATAATTATGTCGTTAAAACCGCACTGCTCCTCTATATACCAGTACCTCGTTTCAGCTCCAAAATCCGGATCTGTTGCATTGAAAACAATAAAAACATAAAAAGAGCAAAACAAGTGAATTATGAAAAGTGGATCTGCGCGAATTGATTTACGAAATTAATGTTATGTTGATGAAATTAAACTGAATTTTAACGTGATTCCAATTAAGACACTTGAAATCTGTATCGCAATTAATGGCGAAATCTTCAAGTATTCATATGTCGTTACTTATATCTCTCTCTCTCCACTTTTAGATAATGTCACTCGAAATAAGGGGAAATTTTGAAATTTCTCAGGTGACATTAAGGGCAATTAACATTGTTTCATACCAGGCAACGATAAGCCAGACTTTTATGATGGACAGCTCTCTTGTTGCTCGGCATTCGTCTTATTTTACTTATTCTGTAGATTTTCCGTATTATCGTCATCGTCGCCAACTCTGGGCTGTGGAAAGTAAAATTCTCAAATTACCTTTCCACTTTAATTACCTCCAACTGTCCAGCCAGACAAACAAGTCCAAATGATAAGGTAATTTTCTAATTCCTAGAAGCTTGGCTAAATTCATTTGCTGCCTGGTAATTGGATCTGTTTGAAAACATACACTCTTTAATTGACAGTTATTTTTCAAGGGAAATTGAAAAATAATTCAAAAATAACACATCAACAAGAAAAAATAGCTATTTGTACTTCAAGGGTGTAAAATTAGTTATTTATAACGATAAAATAAGTATGAAATTCGAACAGCAAGGCGAGTTATCACATAAGAGTTTGACATTATATTTTCTGCAATCCTCTTGAACATTCATTTGTCGTTATAACGGTCGCTTAGCACGAACATGGATCAATAAAATGTGCAGGTTAGGGAACAAAATGGCGCCTGATTAAGACATTGAGACCAAGTCTGTTCGTAAATTATGATTTGTTTTATTAGTTAGTGAAATTAAAATATAAAATTTTCACTTGTGAAAAAAGTGACGCATTATGAAAATCAAAGCCGTGTCGAGAAGATAACCTTTCGTTAAAAGAGTACAAAAAGATGTTTTTTTTTATTTTCTACTTTTAAAGAATTAATTAATAGTATATTTCGATACAAGTTGTGAAATAAAGGTTATTACTGCACGAATTTATTTATAGATATAAAATAGCGTTAAAATTTGTATTGAACGCTATTTTGTGTAATTCTGGAAAAATACCAGTTAATTGATAATTAAAAATAAAAACCGTTCGCAGCGTATTTTTTTCAAATTGTCGAACAAGTAAGACACAATGTGTACAAGTAAGACACAATGTGTACAAGTAAGACACAGTATATTTGTTAGAGTGAGAAGGGAATACTCACAACGAAATGGTTTGACAACAATATGAAATTTCATTAAATTGGTGACAATTTGCGTGTAAATTTTTAATTATTTCAGAAAAGTTACAGAACCAATTTGCGTTAAAAAAGGCAACTTTTCGATACGGAAGTGCAAAAAAGATATTTTTTTAATTTTCTACTTGAAAATAATGAATTAAAAAAATATTTTTAAAAATGACTCATATTTAAAATGAACGCATATTATTCGGTAAAGTAAAGATCATTTTATAAAATAATTCAGATAGAACTTACACCAACAAAGATTGCCACGCAATATATTGGAGTTAATGTAAATTCTGAAATTCGTGTTATATTTTTTAATGAAGTAGTATTACCAAACAAGGCAGATTTACTATCTGATAACTAGCATTCCTTGTTGGAGTACACAACACTTATTAATCAGAAGTACTTATATGGCGCAATTTTTGTAAGTAAATGATATCAATTGTTTAATCTGCGAATTTTTTGTTTTGAATTACCCACCAATATACGATTTATTTGTCGATAAATAATTTTAAAGACTGTGATTAATGTAGAAAATATATCTTTATCGATGCTTAATATATCATTAGTGACTATATTGTGTATTTTAAGAGAAGATACTTATATAATCATTTTTAGAAAAGTTGTATTACTTCAATCTAAATTTTCCAGATCAGAATTGGGTTGTTTAGACTAAGTAGACTCAGATACCCTTCGTGAAAGCAATTTGAATATCGACGACACTATCATCACATGACTTTAAAAATAGTAACAAGTTTGAAGTATTATGATAATTAAAAAATATACTCAATCGTTATTTATAGATCAAGGTTGTAAAATGGAAAGTATTTAGACTTTATGGGATTTTTTAAAAATACAAGTACCTATAGAGATTTTCTGTTAGAAAAACAACTACGTTACGGTTGTATTAAATAACAATACTAGCTATCTTGTGCTACAAAGAAGGAAGGATCTAATCTTAAAGTTGTATTTTAAAAAGGAAATGATTGTTAAAAATTAAGCCAAAATTAGTTATTCAGAATTATTTAAATTAAAAAGCAGACTTTAAACTTGAGTTGGAAATTTTTTATAAACATAAATTAGCGGAGGCCATTGGTTAGATCCCTGAGCGGGTAGGATTGACTGGGTCCTTTTTCAACTGGTCTAGGTTCTATTAATAGACTAATAATACACTGAAAACAAATATTCATTAAAAGTCTAAGCCCGTTGGTTGAGGTTTAGAGGTGTTCCTTATAGGAATTGAAAGGGAAATTTATTTTTTATAGAAAGATCCGGTTTATCTCTGCTATTATATGCGCTCCATTCAAGCTTTGAAAACATGTTGGGGTCGAACGAATATTATTGACGATACTAGTTGTTTGACAGATGAAGCCGGGGTTGTTAATTTTTGTAAATATACTTAAACAAATATTAATTACACGATATTGTAAGTAAAAACGAGCAATGAAATTTGAAATTACGTTCTGGTCAGAGATCAAGAATTCTGTGATTATTACTACCAGTGGAAAAAGAGATTTATAACAAAACTCGAATAAATGAAAAAGGAAACTAAATCTTTTCCATATTTAAAAAAAATTAGAGTTGACAGTTTAAACTAATTTATATAAATATTATTTTTAAAAAAGTATTTATCAAAAAAATAATGTGTTTATAATTTTTTTTTAAAAATTTTATTATTTTTAAACCTAATCTAGTAATATTAATGCTTTAAACCGTTTTTAATCCTCGGTTTTCTAATCGCTTAATATTAATCTGATCCAAATGATATTAATCTAAATCCCATAACAAAGCTCATGGCAAAATCCAATTCGAATTGGATTAGATTGAACCATTATGCTATTAAATTGATGGCCAATTTTTAATTGAAGTAGATGACTGTTGTGATTTTTGCCCATTGAAAACCCAGTCATTTATCGATCATTTCCGGTAACGCGAGATGTGTTTGGACCGGGTGAAATTGCTCAATCGAACCGCGCCGTTAAATTTACCATTTTTAATTTTCTTCACCAATGGAAAGGCATAATTAAAAAATTTAAATTATAGCAAAAATAAAGTCAAGTGAGTCAAAAGCTCGAGACCGCAAAATTACTTCATCAAACATGAATTCGGGCAATTAAACCAGATAAAAATGAGATTGGAATTGCCCCCCGAGTCGAGATAAGGAACGATCTTTATTTGGTGATCCAAGTATGTCGTTTGCTGCATAAAAAACAATTAAAACAAGAATCCACCGTGTTTGACAACGGAGAGTGCCTTTGTCCGTTTATGATTCCAATTAAAATAATTGGCCCAAGTCTACGTGTGTGTGCGTTGTGGGTAATGAGCTCGAGCGAGGCTTTGCTGTAATCATTAATTAAGGTAAATGATTTGGTCATCGCGATTTACCGCAGATCGGATTTCAGCAATCGCACCTCAAATGGTCCCAAAGACAGGTCACCTTGATCACCTCAACCATAACTTATCTCCGGCGGAAATTGTTATATTTCTCTGTCTCTATTTTATAATAATATTTTTTCTACTTAATGTCGTGTTGAACGTGAAAAAATACATGAACCACAAACCGGTAATTATCATTTTTATAAAAATAACTCTTATCTTTTGGTCAGTGTCGTCGCCGTCGTCGTTGTCCGGATTTATGGGTAATAAGCCGCTCAAGGATAGGGCAGTAGCTCAAGTGAATCGATGTAGTAGCCCATAACCAGAAACCCAGGGATGAAATCCAATTAAACCGAAATTCCCCAAATCTAATTCCTCCTGACCTATTTCTGGTCTTTCCATTTTGAGATTAAACGCTACAGTAGAACCGGAATATTTCGGGAGAATCAAATTAATTAATTATTATGGTGAAATAATTGATAAAATGGTATCAAGTCTTTGATTAGATTAGATTCTTTGGAATAATTTATGATCGATATTGGGACATAATAGATTTGTAATCGTTTGATAGGGAATTACAAATTATCGATCAAATTCAATTTGTTTAATATCAATTCAATAATTTATTTAAGTTTGTTTCCATACAATTCTAAATTTAAGATTCGAGTAATATTTTAAGAAAACTAAAATAATACAACTTTCTTTAATTAGACTATCACTATATTTTAAATACAAATACATTTTAGGTAAAAAAGATGGGCATGATTTCAGTAGCAAAGTAGCAGAATTGGATGTGCCTGAATCGAATGACAGTCTCAGAAGTGGTTTTTATCGTAGAAATTCATTTATCCTTCTTGTTATTAAAATTCTGTGATTTATATTTAAATAAAATAATATATATGATCTAATACAGTGATGGGAAAACTATGGTCCGCCGAGGTAGTCAATCCGCCCGTGACATGATTTTGAAAACCACATTACATATAGAAAAAATATATTTTCTATTGAAATAGAATAAAATTACAATTCGTAAGTACGACATGTAAGCATAGAAGACTGAGGGATTGTGCTTATCACTAATCACATCATCGCAAATGCTTTATGGACATGATATTCTTTTGTCAATCAACGACTACATTCCACGTAAGGAAGTTTATAAAACTATTCAAACTACGATGGGTGGACATATTTCCAGGGGGTCATTTCTGTATGTTCCTCATCTCTTATTACTGATAGCTAACGATGAAATTTTTTCAGTAATGCTATTTTGGTGTAAAATTTAATTTACAAGTGACAAAAAGTGTATTTTAAAATTTGGTTTGCCGAAGTCATTCATGTTTAAAATGGTATTGGTTAATTTTTCCCAGTGATAATAATAAGGATATGTTCGAACTATATCCATTCTTTATTTGTTTTACTAAAACTATAATAATATACCCAGAAAATAAAGTTATCTTTCAAATAATCTGAAAAATAAAATGTAAAATTACAATTGTTATGTCCAGTGACCAGTAACCGGTCTTGATTTTGAATTTGTTATTGTAATTTGGAATGATGATATGAAGGATTGGAGTTTTTGTGGGAGAATAAAAGTGTTTGGTTAGAGTAAAAGTATAAAATTTGTGTTATATATTATTTAAATTGTGGTAGTAAAATAGTAAATCAGGCTGGGAAAGTCAGCCCGGTATAACTCAGGTGTGGGGTCGGAGCCGGGAAAGCGGAAAATGGCCCATTTTCCGGAAATCGTAAAATCGCTAAAAACGCCGCACGTGGTCAGAGAAAATTTGTGTCGATCAAAAGCGATTGAATTCGGCCGGATTTGGCACTGAATCGATTGTGATGATGGTAATGCTATCGAGATAAATGATCCTCACCATCCAACATCGGAATTCCGTGGGTTTCCATCCAGACCGCGGAATAATATGGCCGCCAAGAACAGATCGTGCGAGAGAAAATCGGAGATCGATAATTACATCAGTCGATGAGGAAGAGAGCGGGCTGTTTGCTGGACAGGACACCTTGCTCTAATGGATTGCTCTCAGAATGAATTGGACAGGAGGCGGCAGAGAACATCAGTGGTCCTCAAAGTGCAGTTTATTGTTGAGGAGATTTGTGATATAGTAGTTTTAGTGTCTTCAACAAACCCATTTTACTTTGTATTTCTGTAAAGTAAACCATTACAGAACTAATTTGAGTAATAAAAAGACTACTTTTCGTTACGGAATTACACCAAAATTCTTAAAACATCTATTTTTTAAAATATTCTAATATTTCATATTATAGTAAATACCACACTTAAAAGTTTAATAACATTTTAAAAGAAATCATTTATATTAAGTATTCACTGACGAAAATTTAACAAAACCTGAAAATTTATACAATTTTAATCTTACAATGATTAATCTACTAAATTTCCATAAATATAAGAATTTATTCGAATTAATTTTTCATCATGGGATTACCCTAGAAATCCAGGCACTTCTGTCAATAAAAAATTACAACACCTGATCTCCCATTATTTCTCTCCAAAGTTCTAACTAATTTACAAGATCACGTTGCCAGACAAATAATGTAGTCTTTTCGGTGTTGGACAATGGGATTAGAGACATTAATTTTCGAGAAAGGGAGTAGGCTTACAAATAACGATGCCCAATAAACCCAAATAGCATTCCTCGGATGATAACCTTGCCCAGTGTCTATCTGGCTGTCTGTCTGGAGACTTCTGTGTTGTTCTATTTTATTATGGTAAATACTCTCAGACACTACTATTTGTATTGAGGAACTGGTTCTGGCCGTGTGCGTTTGGACGATCTTCAAGTAATTTCCACACGGGGCGATAAATAATAAATATTTCCATAAGCAATCAAGTGGTCGGTCTTGAGGAAGAGAGGTCATTCAAGGTTGGATCACCTGAGCTATTAAGTGACCGCCCTATAGATCCAATCTGATTTGTTTACTCCAAATCCAAATTCAATTGCGTTTGATTAAATGGTGTTGTAGGTACTCGTATATTTTTTTTTAAATTAAGGCTTGTTTCGAAATGTAGTATGCAAAATTTGAATGTAAAGGATTTTTTTTAATTGTAATAAACTGAGAAGAAAGAATAGATTAGTCATACATGTTAAAGATTTTTATTTAAAAACAATCTTTTAATTATCAAATGGTTAATATAAGGAAAGTTAAAAACTGACTTTTGTATCAATGGTATATTCAAGGCATTTTAATACGATTTCAACGTTAAATTCAAACATCCAGATTCACATCCGCAGGTATGAACTTTCAAAAATCTTACCCACTATTAACCAACTACAAGTATATAATGAAAATATATAAATATAATATAGCTACATTAAAAGTATTTATTTTTAATTAAACATTATTGTTTATTTTTACAAAAATTCTCAAATAATAAAAAAAATATAGAAATTTATTATATTCCCAATCAAAGTTATAGCCGCACCCGTTTAAGCTTAATATCTCTTTAACAGAAAGAAATTGGATCTTCAAATTTACAGACAATACGAGTATATCATTGCGAACAAACTAAGAACCCTACATTTCCTATTGGTCAGCGTTATAGCCGCACCCACCTATTAATCCGCTATGGGGCATTTTTAAAACAATCTTTGAATATAATCTAAAATTTAAACAAATTTTTCATTTGAATTGAGAATAATAATCATTTTCTGTAGTGTGCTGAGGATTCTAAACCAGACGTTAATTGTCAAAACGATGTTCTAGTGATGTGAAGGGAATTTATTGTTCTCTAAAACAGTATGATTTGGGATAAATACGTCGAACTACGGCGCGTAATAGCCTAAAAACCGCTATATCAAAAAATATTATCCGAGATTGCAACTTCGTTAGCAATTCTATTATGTCAATATCAGGATTCAGAGATGCAAAATAAGCCCAGTTTTCGATAGTCATCGTCACTTTATCTTAATTCCGAAATTTTTTATACTATTTTCTCATTTTTCGAAATCATGATTTTTAGACGTTCAATGTGAACTACTGACTGCCTGCTGACATTGTGACCCAACTTTTCGAAATTCTTAAAATATTTCGGATTGTCTAACTACCCTTATCAATAGATTCTTTATATAATGTTAATGGAGAAAAGGGGGTGAGTCTTTAACGCTGACGGCATTTCCAATTTTTTGTAAAATTGATTCAACTATTTTCAAATCTACTTTGAACTAAAATTGTAATCTGAAAAGAAATATACTCTGTGGTAATTTAAAGATCCAGCTTCTTTTGGTTCCAGAGATATCGAACGGATGAGGCTATAACCCTAATTGAGACTGTATGTATACGTATATGTTGCAAAAAACTCGACTCCAAAAAACTACCACGATATTTTATTTTATGCAAGAACATCAATAAGGGATAATATTTTATTATGATGAAAAGAAAAAAAATTACTCAGTTTTTACAGTTTTTAGTATTTTAAAAAATGCGAGTTCCGCCATATTTCAGTGCAAGCCATAATTCCTTGGAATCTATTCATTTTGTGAAATTGTTTTTAAAGAAATTATATCTTATCTTTAACAATAAGTACTTCAATTAGCCTAATTCAAGAACAATGCCTCCCTGACCAACGCTAATAGACCACTTAGTAGGATATTTAAAGAAGAAAATAAGGAATTCCTACTTCAATACATTCACCTTACTGTTTGTTATCAGAATTTTAAATACCAAGAATATGCTTATTGCTTATTTACGTTTCATCACCTAATGATAACAACACTATTGACAGAATAAATTATATTGATTTTAAAGTGCCTTGTTTTGATTGCACGTGTGAGTTTGTTTAATGGCGTAGTTCTTCTTATTTCAGCTTTATTGTTCAATAGCAATAAAAATCGAATTCTTAAGAATCTGTGAAGCATTCCAGGTACACAAAAAATTAATTCGCTCACTACTTCTCTGGTTTATTTTTAGAATAAGTAGTTCTTTTAAATGGTAATTAAAAATTTAAAAGGAATTACGTATTTTATAAACGATTTTGAATAAACACTCCGTTTACTCCTTTTAAAGTCAGTGTTTTAGATTTACAATTCTATTAATCTTTCTAAGGGAGTGTTCCTTAATCATTTACCGTCATATAAGCAATCGAACTCAGGAGAGGGTGCGGGTTTTTCATTACAGTTGGTTTGGAAATAAGATTTTAATTTTAAAAAGTAATCTTTTTGCACTCTCGTATCAAAAATACTGTTTCCGATATCCATTTGAGTTTCGTAATGTTTCACTTTATCGCACTCAGTAAAAATTTTGAATTTTTATTTTACTAGTGAAAAAAATGTAATAAACTATCCAACAAATTTGTCTCAAAGTCAAAATTTGATCGCCATTATTGCCCTTTAACTACACAAAATTTTGGTCTCGACTATGCCATAGGACCGTTCCTATATTTCAAATTAATTAATGTTTCCTGTTTTAAAATTTTAATATTTACCGTTTCAACAGTCATCAGCATTTAATTTGGTTATTTTTGTTCGATTATTGGCACATTACGTAGACACCAGAGATAAATCTGCTTAACTGTAATGTAAGTAAATTATATTAATAGCCCTATATTTCTTTAAATATAAAATTATTTCACATAAATTAAAGCCATCAAATATTCCATGTTACAATAAAAATAGGCATTTGCCTTATGACCAAGTAGTTAGGAGGAATTCCAACCGTTAACGGTAACTTTACAATTTAAGATTTCACTTGAAACACTTGTGAAACATGTCAATTTTTTAATTTTCCTTGTAAATAATGAAATGTGAAATTGTAAAAAATTCAGTGCTCTTGAGTGGTGTGCAAAAAACGTTATGTCCTGTACGGGTGTAAAGTCATTGTAGCACAAATAACTATTTTGGATATTCATATCGAAAGGTTAGCTATTCGACATCGATTTGAGTTCCATAATGCGTCACTTTTTCGCACTAGTGAAAGATTTGAATTTTTATTTCACTTGTAAAAGTCGGAAACGATGAAACACTCGCCTTCGGCTCGAATGTTTCCCACTCGTTTCAGTCGTTAAAAAACTGTTGACTTTACACTCTTGTAGCACAAATAACTATTTTGATTACTTTTCGTTATATTTAATGGTATTTTCCACAATTAATTCAATAAATCTAATTGTGTTTATTATTTTTATCAAATTAATTTAAAAAAAACATGTGATTAATAACTCATCAAATAGACATATTTATTATTATAGTGCTTTATAGCTAAATATTTTCATTTTAAAAAATGGTACAATTGACGAAAAAACCAGGATCAAAAGAAATGCACATGAAAATGGGTGTGATATTTAGAGTATACACAAAAAATGTGCACAAAACAATTTAGTGTAAATTTGGGCGATTTAATCAAAATGGTCATAATTTATTTAAGTTTAAATGGTGTGGGAAAGAATGTGAGCACTTCATAAAGACAGGATCATGAGAAATGTACACATTCTCTTCCACTGCCACCATTTTATGTGCAAATTAAAAATAAGATTACACACTGCGAGCCCATTAGTTCATCAATTTGATAATGTCATACATTATTTTTAATTCGCGTTTAATTTTTTACTACTAAACGAAGGAGGTGTTTTCAAATATAATTTGTGGAAAATTAAAATTTTAGAATAGTCAACTTAAATACTCATAATTATCATTATTTGATTTGTACTACAAACCATATCATAAGATAAATTTGAAATTAAAAATATGTTTTTCCTTGCAGGACGCCTTTGTTAGTAAACCACCTACATACTCAATTACTCGCACTGGGGCCATTTTGATAATGTACACACTGTTTCTCCTACACATTCTTGTGTGCAAATGTGCGTTTCTAGCCCTGAAAAAGAAGGTGACTTTAAACAGATGAAGCGCTTTATTTTTATATGAAATCTGCAATCTTTATTTCGCCACCTCTTTTAATTACTTACAATAAACCTAGACCTCTGTTTTATTGCCCAGACGGTGTTCAATGAAGACCTCTTCATTCGCACAACGAAGATTTAAATTAGATTAACACATTAATAAAAAAAAAAGAGTAAACCTTTAAAAGGATGAAAATGATCATATTTTAACAGTTTTCATTTTTTTACTCAAAACGGCTCCAAAATTTTGACTTCGAAACAAAATCATTACTATGACCTTGATATAATAAGAAAAGGATTCCCGAAACATGGTCAGATGAAATGGCCTAAATTCGAAATTTTGAAATAAATATTTTTCACATTTTAAGTTTTTGATTTTTTATTTTTCTTTGGTATTGATTATTAAATAACTGAAACTATAAAAAACTTGCTCGTCACAAACTTCGCGCACTTTTATGCAAAACGCTTTTTTTACGCACTCAAACAGTAAAGATGCCCTTAACTCCTGTATTAGCGCCTATTACTTTTAAATTGTGATCTCAAAGACAGATTTTCATATAGAAGTATATAATCGTCAAAGAAATTTTGCAAATAAGAAGAATCTCCTTCATGTTTAGAACAATTTTCAAATAAAAAGAACTTAAACAAATTTTAAAAATGAATTGTTAAACATGATAAATTTGAAAGGTTATTTTAGTTTTTAATATTTTAAATGGTGGAAAATTGTTGTTCAAAACAAAATAAAAAATAGAAATAATAATAATAAAACAATACGAAATAAAAAAGGAACCATTTACGATCAACACAAATTCGAAGAATAGAAATAAAAATTTACATTAAAAAATACAATAAAAATCGCTTTATGCAAATTTTTAAAACTAGTTTTTTCATTAATAAATTGAATTCCAATAATAATCTCAAAATAAGCGACTTTACACACATTTGTTTATCAGTGTGTTTCTTTTTATTGATTATTAACTTACAAAAAACATTTAAATATATAAATTTTAGGTATCTTATACAATTTTGTGTTCATAAGTATCATTTATTAGAAAAATAACATTGAATGAAATTATTTGCTACACAGCAAAGCCCTATAACTTAATAACGTTTATTTCGTAATCACTCCCACTTGTTAATTTATTTTTGGAGGTGGTTTTACCCGGTGCGAATCCGTGGATAACCTAGGGAACTCGCGTCCAAGGAATCTTCCCCCAAGTGGGGCGGCAGTCCCCAGGGCTGTCGAGATCCTTTACGGATCTCAAATGTGTTAAGATCTCCACCTTCCAGCGCAAACAAAAAAAAAATTGAATGAAATTAATTCAAATTTTACAGTAAGAATCGATTATACAGATATATTAAGTTAAAATTTGTTTAAGGTTTTTTTCTATAATAATTATAAACACAACTATATCTATAACCTAATGTAGAAGTTGTTGATTTTTATCAATTATAGTATTTGTGAAATCATTAAAATTTGGTCATTTTGTTGCCGAATTTTTTGTTCAAAGTGTTGATAAAAACGTTACTTTTTTTAAGTTGTGGAGTTGCCTGGTCTGGATACGAAAAGTGCTCAAAACTCGTTAATGGAATAATTCATAATTCAACGGCAGCTAAGTGTCAGTTTCGATTACGGATATTTAAACCCAACTTATTTAAACCAAATACATAAAACAACACAATTTCTACAAATATTTTTTTCGGTTTTTTAAAGTTTTTACAATTTCTGGCGCTATAAGTGTCTTTTGAGAGTAGTGTGCCCGTAGTAGAGTAGTTTTTGTACGTCTATTGCTAGGAATCGAGTGCGTGACTGGGGAGGAGATGGGCGAAAGGGGAATTTCAGTGAGCTAAAGTCGGATTTGTTTTGGTCATGGATGACTATGATCGAGGTGTTTACGCAGTGATTCTTTCGTTCACCGTCTTGACCACCATTTCCACGATGCTGGCCGCCTGCCTGTGCTGTCGTCGGAAAGTGCCAAAGTGAGAACCTTGTCCCGACCTGGGTTTGTCCCAAAACAACACCTTGTCTTGTGATTCAATATTTTTGTTGCTAATTATCCATGCATGTGTGCATTCTAATGGTATCTGTCCAAACATATATGGGTGTGTTTGTGCATCACCATCATGGCCTGCCGAGATCTGTTTTATAATTTATAAATAATATATTACCACTTTGTGTTTTCGATAAATGTGATGCTGATTGCTTTCTCTTTCTTTTCTGCCTTTCTCTCCTATGTGTTGTGTGTGGGGCATTTGTACAAAATCACAATCGTCGGAATGAAACAGAAATGATCTGTTGGGCTTGGAGGGCATGATGAAGATCAAGAACCCCGACGAGAACCTCCTGAATTCGACCCAGAAACTGAACAATGCCACGGCTCCTGGAGCTGGAGGACCTGCTGCAACCCAAAACGATGCCCATTCTGTGGAACAGGAGAAAAGGTCTCCCATTTTTTCATAACATTTTTTAGTTTATTGTCTTGCATCTTTGTGTTTTTTGCCTAATTTAATTTGTTGAGCGTTAAATTGCACAAAAATTGCTTGAAATTGTCTCTCGGCGGGAACAAAAGACTGATTTCTCTCTTTTTACAGAGCCAGCAGTGCCACCCATAGAAGTCTTCCCGACATCCCCGTCATTGAACACGGCGGCAACGCCACCGGTGACACCAATTCCGATCTCTATGCCACAGTCGGCGATAAGATTCAGCAGCTGCCACAAGACGGTACTTTTTGGGGATTTAATCCTAATTTAATTGAAGTATTAGACCTTAATTTCATTTCCAAAAACCTCAAATACTTTGTAATAATTATTAATTGTAATACTTTATTATCAAATTCTAGAAACTATTCAAGTTAATATGCAATCATAAAGTTTTCCAATACTATTTGCTCTATATTAAGACAGGTTATCACTTTTATTGCCATTATTGATTTATTCCTTTATTACATCAATTTATTCCCAATGGGTTTTGTAAGATTTTTTATTATTTCACAATCTAGATCTTCTGTTGTATAGTCTGACTATACGGGTGTTAAACGATCGTGACTAATATTAGATATGCATTATTTTAACGCCTATAAACCTGGGGTTTCTATATTTTTACGATTTCTATGAATTCTAAGTAAAAACTACTTTCAACTTTATTATATAGGTTCTCTGTTATATAGTTTTTTTTATAGTTTTTATGATATACAATGAATTTTCATGTGATAACTTTCTACTCACTTCGATGGGGGTTTTAGCATTATAATATAAAATTTGAGTGCAATTTTTTAAAAAATACTTTTAGAAATAACTTAATTTGTATTTCCGTATGTAAAGTTATCCTTTTCAATATTAGTACGTTAAATTCGAGTACACAAAAGAAGTTTTTCACTGTTTTCAATGAAAAAAGACTGTTTTGCACTTTCTTATTGAAATGTTAGCTTTTTTTTACATCGGTTTGAGTTTCGTAATGCATCACTTTTTCGCACTACTAGTAAATTTTTTTATTTCACTATTGAAAAAAGATTATGACGTTCTTCAACGAATAAATTTGTTTGAAAATCAAAACTTACTGCTCGGGTGTAAAATCGGGTTTTTTTTCTAACTCGGAAACGATGATAAACTCGCATAACGGCTCGTATTTCACACTCGTTTCTTTGTTAACAAACGGCTCATTTTACACCCTTGCAGCACAAATTACTATTTTCACAGTTTTGAAAGACACACTAATAATATTTCACGATAAATATTATTTATCATATAAAACATTTTAATCAATATTTATCAACTAATCCAAAATACTAGATCTGAAATGAGTCAAATTTTTATTGATTTATTAATCCAATATATAGTTTTTAAAAACTAATTACAAAAGTATTCTTAAAAACTATCTTATATCTATCTTAAGTGCTACACTATTTATTTGCTTCTTAAATCTAGAAATGTTATAATTAATAACCTCTTCTCGAAGATTTTTATATTGGCTATTTCAGTGGTCATTTTTGAATGTTTTTACAAAATATTCAATGGCACTTCTAAAATTGTAATTATGAATATTACTAGGTACAACTTGTTGGTACTGTATCATTTATCAAGCCAAGATTGGCTTTACGAATGTACATCATCGTATTACGCCATATTAGTTGACTTGGGGATAATAAATCAAATTTTGTAAACAATTCAAGTGAAGGAAAAAGATGGATTAAATTCGAATGGATTATATTACTTAATTTATGAGCATATTTACAAATTTGAGCCAAATTTTTAAGAATCTTCAATAAATCTTTTTTATAATGGAACAGAAGTTGGTGATTATATTGAATTTTCTCGAATATTTAATCTAATTTATTTGTGAGATGTTTTGACACAAAGTTTTTTTTACTAAACAAATATTATTCTGGCTTGTTGCATCCAATTTTGATATTCTGACTGTCAATACCATAAGAGAAATCCTAAACAAAGTGGCGTTGAGTTTTAATTTCAAGCTAAATTTTCGAGAAAATTTGCTATAACTTAAGAATTTACGTTTCATATAAAATTTTTAACTATAATTTACAAAATATTTAGTGGTTAAATTACAACAAATAGCTGGTTTTTTGTAAAACTTTTGCACTTATTTGTCGTGCAAACAAACATTATTCATAATAAATAAAACATTCAGTTCACAAATTCCTTCCATAAATTTTACTTTACAAAAATATAAAAGGATAAAACAAAATATAATAGAAATTCTCATATTTAAGAGTCAATTATTAAATTTTGGTATTTTCTTTTACAGGAAATGTGAATCGAATTTTGAAGCAGACGAGCATAAGTCAGCACAGTTCCTTGAGTCAGGCGGATGACATTAGTTCGCCGTACGCCAGTGTAAGATCACCGCCGCACGCCTACGATAAAATACGGAAAGCGGAACACCCTTATGCCCAGTTGCAGCCGACAGCGGTTGAAATTGCAGAAGCGTCGGCCAACAATTCGAGGCGCGCTTCCAACGAGAGCCTTCTTGCAACGGATACAGTTGCCGAGATTCCGGCCGCATCGGCTATTGCGGGACGGGTCTCGGCCAGCCAGGAGTTACCTTATATGACACCAGCGATAGTCCAGCCGACGCCAATGAACCAGCCGCACAACTTACCGCCTCAACACTTTAGTGGAGATTCACAGGTAAAGATTAAACAGTTGAATTTTTGTAAAGTAAAATTATAAATAAATTGTAATTGTTAAAACCTCATTTCAGGACTCATCCAAGGGTTATACCAGTATTAGTGTCCGCGAGCCTCTGGCCAATATATTAGCACAAACCAAAAATGCACAGCGAAAAAATCGTGAAATTTCTGCGGACTCGCATTATGCGACAGTGTCGGACGACTCGGATGAAATGTATGCGGCGATCGAGGATCCCAACAACCCAGTAGATTTGTATACAAGCGGATCAGAGACGTACGCTCAGATCCAGCCGATGGTGGTGAATGTGGAGGTGAATGCAGCCTCAAATCCACCGCCTCAGAGGACTCCCAACCCAAATCCAGCTCCAACGCCAGTTGCAGCTTCTTCAACGGGGGCGAACAGTAATAGAATAAGTGCCGATGTGCAAGAGATGGCGCCACCAGTTATATCCCAGCTGATCACCAGCCAGCACTCGAGGCAGGCTTCATCGTCCAGTTCGATAGGCAACCTTGGGTCACCGAAACCGGAAAAGCGGCAAGCAAACTCACCATTGCCTCCCACCCCGAAGACATCGGCCAAACAGAAGCCCCATTATCTAAGTAATTCCACTCTAAATTCGGGACGGAATTCTGTAAATTCATCGGTGGATTTTAGTCCGAATAGTAAAGGAAAAGAGAGTGCGGAAGAAGTGGCAGGATCGCCATGTAATACCGACTCAAACAAGAAAAAGACAAGTCCGTCCAAAGATTTAGAGGGAATGTACGCGAAGGTGATGAAGAAGAATAAATTATCGAATATTTCGTCGGAGAATTCGTCACCCGTTTTAAGTAGAAAAGGGGAAGGCTCTCCAGAATCACAGATCTTACGTCAACTGCCAACAGATGTTCCAGACTCAGCACCAGTAAAAGATAATAGTTATGAAACAATTGAAAGGGTGAAAGTGACAAGGAGAAATAGTTTCAAAAGCAACAGTAATAAGGATCCGGGCTACGAGACAATTCCAGGAGACAAATGTAAAAGAGATTTAACAGAAAGTCTCAATGCTGCTGGAGATTTTCAACCAAAAATGAGAACCTCAGCGCCAGCTGGTGAGCGACATCTTTAATTGTAATGTATTTAATGCATGATTTAGTAAAATTTAAAATACTTTCATAATCTCACTATCATCTTTAACCCTCTTTCAGATTTTCAAAGTAAATGTCCACTAATTTTGCCAAATAACACCATCTAATAACTAGATCTAGACTAAAACAATACTCTGTAGTTCACGATCAGATTCAAAGCACCACTCTCACGGTAACTATTCTCAATTAACACGGTTACAGTCAGTAGAACACGGTTCAAAGATACTTACACACAGAACACAGATCTCCTAATCAATTTTTGTAGTATGTAATACTTTTGACAATATATAGTATAGAATTGAAGTAAATGTTACGTCTTTAAAATAGTAAATATTGTTAGGTTCCATAAATGTACGAAAGTAGTTGAAACTCTTGTGTGTTCCCTAATAATTTCTTTCCCTGCTATAATTGAAAATTAATACAAAATTGTACATTTTAATGTCAACTGTAAATTTATTTCACAATTCAAATATTCAATTTTGTTTAAATACTTGCAATATCAATTTTTCCCAATTTTCATTTGTAAAATAGCACAAAAACTAATCAAATATTTATATGGGAAACATTGAAACATAACTTTGATACTCTGGGGGCTTTTTGTAGTTTTAAAAAATAGAAACATAACATTTAATGAAACATTTTGATGTTTCATTCTTCAGACTAGAATAATAAGAAGAAGTCGAATGATAAGTTGTATTTGTGAATGGACTTGTATCTTTTCATTCCTATAGTACTTTTTTCATGCCTGTTTCCATTCAGTTTTTCAAGCCGTGGTGATTATTATGCTTCATTTAGAAAAGTTTCACTTTTAAATTAATGAAAACCAGTACCTTTTATATCAAAATTGGGAAAAAAATTTTTTCCCTGGAAATTTGTTATAATTGTTTATTTTAAGTACTATTTTTAATTAAAATTGTAGGCAATTTTCTTTGGTCATTATATAAGTCCTAGCCCGGCTAACGTCGTGCCGCCTCAATAATATAGACGCTGAATGATATTTGTAGAATATTGAATTAAATGTTTATTGCACTAATGTNAATTTTTTCCCTGGAAATTTGTTATAATTGTTTATTTTAAGTACTATTTTTAATTAAAATTGTAGGCAATTTTCTTTGGTCATTATATAAGTCCTAGCCCGGCTAACGTCGTGCCGCCTCAATAATATAGACGCTGAATGATATTTGTAGAATATTGAATTAAATGTTTATTGCACTAATGTATTTATTGAATACTATTTATTCCGAAATTAACACCATTTACTGTAAATTTTCTAAACGTTTTGTTATAGAAAAAGTAATTCAGCTTTGTACAGAGAGATATACTGAAATTACTGGAGAGAGAAACATACTTACAATAATGTTCAAAAGGGATGTTGCGGATGTCGATTTCTTCACAT
>JXOV01002385.1:0-11871 GCA_001014945.1 Clogmia albipunctata
ATACAAGCTAATAAAAAGATGTTAAAAAGAGTTTGCTTGAGAGAAACTCATTTGATCTTTATTCGGTGTGTCCTGTTCGACGTCCCTATTACAACTATATTAATGCTAGTGATAATCGCTTAGAACTAGTATTAGTAATAATAATAAAGATACTATGATTATAGGGTGGTTCATATTATAATAGGGTGGTTAGTACACCACATTACAACTAAATTCCCAAAAATATGTATACATTTTACAAAATATAACATTTTATTTCTTTGGGCAATTGCGTATTGAAAAGCAGATTTTTCTTAACGCAAATTGGTTCTGTAAGGGTTTACTTTCTGCACGGAGTGCTGAAATATTTCAAAATTTGCACGCAAGTTGTCACCAATTTAATGAAATTACATATTGTTGTCATAATTCAAACTCCACAAATTCTCGACGAAGTTTATTAGAGTGAGATGGAAATGTATCAATCTCTCTCCAATCAAATCGGATTTATTTAGAAGTGGTGGAGACACGGTCTAATTTTATTAGACTGTGTCTTACTTGTTCCACAATTTGAAAAAAAAAACGCTGCTANAAACTCCACAAATTCTCGACGAAGTTTATTAGAGTGAGATGGAAATGTATCAATCTCTCTCCAATCAAATCGGATTTATTTAGAAGTGGTGGAGACACGGTCTAATTTTATTAGACTGTGTCTTACTTGTTCCACAATTTGAAAAAAAAACGCTGCTAATGTTTTATTAGTAATTAGCGATTGTGAAATCGTACCCCGAAGGAGCAGAACCTCCTTAACTACCATACCATCGTGTTTAACATTAATCAGCATCTTGATTTGCTCTAATAGTTTTAACCAATTTTATTTTACAACAAAATTGACGAATAAACAAACACTGAAACTGAAATAAGATCAAATGCGACAAATTTGAGTTGTTTGCATTTTTTAATTTTTGAAATAATTCAACCTTTTGAGCAAAATTTTGAAGGATAGGAAATTCATCTTATTTTGTAATAGAACTCGGTAATCATATCGGATTTTTTCTTATCATATAAAAGTATTTAGTCCAATTTCATGAGATTTTTTTCACTGTAAAATATAACTGTGGCTTACTAAAAAAATTCCCTTTCAATTCCTGTAAGGAACATGGGGGGTCTCAACCAATGGGTTTTCGACATTTCGGTGAATATTGGTTTTCAGTGTATTATTAGTCAATTAATAGCACCTAGACCCAGTCAATCCTACCCGCCCAGGGATCGAACCCTTGACTACGAAGAGGCAGCCGTATGCGTTACCACACTGTGGCTTACTATATTCAGTTATAATATTCTGACTGTCCCAAACAAAGTGGCTTTGAATTTCTATTTCAAGATAAGTTTTGAAGAAAAGTAGCAAAGAATTAAGGATAGACGTGTAATATCCAATTTTAATTGTAATGTACTAAATATTTAGTTCAATTGTAAAAATGGCTTATGTTAGTCATGTGTGAACTGTATATTTATTAATTGTAAATTTTTAACAATCCTTTGTGCAAAAAACTTTACTCATAATAAAAATAACCTTCTGTTCACACATTCCTAACATAAATAACTATTATGTACATATAAAATCTAATTTCTAATTTCTAAAAATTTTATTTTCATTGAATCTATTTTTAGTTCAATCACATTATTTTTTTACAATACATTCATTGACCCCAACTATTCAATTGCATTAAAGTTCATTAGAAAACATTGATCGAATTATAAAAATTAACTCCGGAAGTTGTGGGTAGACTAATTAAAAAACAAGTATAGTGATTAGATAAAAAATGTAAGGCAAACACGATAATTTGACAGGTGTGCAAAAACTGATGGCTTTTTAGTTGAGCAAACTATACATAAATGCAAAGTATTTCTTCTATTGAAGAACCATTAGTTCACACATTCTTCATATAAATAACTTTTATTTCTTTAAGAGATTTGAATTAATTTTATCTAACAATAATATTTTTTTTACAGAACAAACCTTCACAGAGATTACCAGGAAGCGAAATTCCTTCGTGTATTGGTAAATCTGATTCACTGAGCTCCGTTACGCATGAACTTCCATTTTGGCGTTCGAACAGTCGATCGAGGATCGCCACAGGATCACGGTGGCATGACATTTTGCAAAAGTTGGAGAAGGCCTGGAGCATACTTAAGTGGCCATTAGTTATAGTGCTTATTTGCAGTATCTTATCAGTTATCATTTACTTTATTTCTATTGGTAAGTTTCTTTAAATTTTTTTTTTAAATCTTACTTTTTATATTTATTTCTTTGAAATAAATTTATGTTCATCAATATTCCTTTAGAAAATCAAATAAAAAAGACCTTGATCAAGGAGGATCAATTGCTAAAGACGAACATCAAATACGATCAAGAAATTTTGAAGACGCTCCGAAAAAACAAAACTCAGACGGTTCAGAAAATAGAAAACGAAACGAAGGTGGATGTAAACGCACCGACCGTTGAAGAAGAGGTGCTGGAAGTGTTGATCAAAGCGCCCAATGGAACGGAAATCAACATTATAAAGACCATCAATCTGACAAGCTCCAGTGACGGCACAAACCCAGCCAGAGACTCTCTGCAGCAGTACGGCTTCACGTCAGGCCATCAAAACAATTTCGGGGTTCCAATTGAAGAGGATGCCAGAATTTTGAAACTACTAAATGACGAATTAATTAGAATCCAGAATGGAACTACCACTCCTCGTCATTTATCCACAACAGATTCTGAGAATTACCGAACTAAAGTCTCTCCCACTCTGCCCGTTGTGAAGAAATTTGAACACACTACAGAGACTCTGAAGTTAATTGACGAGGGAACTTGCATGTCAACCTCTATGCCTCTCTGCAAAGGTGTTCTTCATTACGATCTTACCATTAACAATACGAATGAGATTTCTAAATTGGAATCTGAGCATTTTAAGTATCTTATCGATTCTCAGTGCTCTCCCAGAACACCTCAGTTCATTTGCTCCATTAAAGAACCCGAATGCCGTCCTTCTAAAATGGGAATTCTGCAGCCCTGCAAAAGATTTTGTAAATGTAAGTAATCTTAAAATATTCATTTTAAATTTTATTTGATTAATAAACTAATATTACATATTTAATTAATTTAAAAACATTAAAAATAAATACTTGGTCTTAAAGATAATACAAGTATTCAATTACACTTTTCGTTTGAGTTGAATATAAAATGTTGTGCACTTCTAAGTTTGTGGTCCATTTATTTGATTGATAATTAACAGTTGTATATTCTACTTCATTTTATAATTTTGTGAGCTAAGTCTATTCACATTTCATGCTTTAAGTTTTCATTCCCAACTGAAGCCTTGAAATCATAAGTTTTAGAGCGTCATTAAAAAGTATTTATTTATTTGAATCTATATTTCTAATGTTCATTTTATATATACAGCGCCAGTCAGGTCTATAAACGCACCCAAGAGATTGTGACTTAATTAACTGTTCTATTACGAGTAATGCAATATAAGTACCCAGAGATGCACCATGAGGACAGTTTTGGATAATCATCATTCTCCTTCTTCTTCTACGACTCAACAACCGTTGCCGGTCTAGGTCTAACCAATTGGTTTTACGTAATTAAAGTTATCAAATGCCCTATCTATTCATTTGCCAATCTCTCATAATTGACAATTGAATATCATATCTATGAATCATTATTTGTTATGATGTGATTAGCACCATGAACAAATAATTCTATATAGAGCATACTTATTGACAGGTTTTTGCCACCGAAACAGAATACACATACTACGAAGAAGACCATCCCTTTCATACTTTCGTATTTAACCGTTCAATAAACAGCAGCAATTTATTAGTATTAGAAAGATCCGGTTTATCGCTTCGATTCTATTCCTGTATGGTGGAACGAACAGCATTGACGATGCTGGTTGTTCGACGGTTGAGGTCGGAGTATTAGTTTTTGTCCTTAAAGTCATCATTACTTTATTTAAATTTTTAAATTTTTTTAACTATTTTCTCATATTTCAAAATCAGGCTTTTAGACTTTCATAAAACCTAATGTCTGCCTTCTACGACATTATGACCCATTTTTTTCGGAAATCGTGATAAATTTCGGATTCTTTTACTACCTTTATCAATAGATTATTTAATAAATACTTCATAGTGGAGATAAGGGGATGCGTTTATAGCGCTGATCAATGAAACGAGTAGGTTTTTTCACAATTTCACAAAATCTATGAAAGTATTTGCAATTATTGGACAGTTGACAAACATTTATTTGTCGTTATGGGTAATATTGTGTGCATCTGTAATATCTGGTTTCAGAGATATTAAGAATTCTTGTGTGCATTTATAACTCGAGCTGTATGTGCGTTAGCGTTGTATGTGATACAAGGATGCAAAGCTTGATTCTTTCTATAATGTACTTCTATTGCAACACTCTTCACACTAAGTGTCAGATTTGAAGTCTATACATAAAAATTAAAGTGGTACATAATTTTGATTGTATGGCAGGACCTAGAATATATAAATTAGAAGATTTTTTTTTACAAGATAAACACCGACATTATGACATTTCGTATGTAGACAATATGTGTTTTTTTATATAAGATTGCAAAAAATGGTTGGATTAAACAAAATTTGACCAATTTTTTTCCACTAATCAAATATCACACTTAGCTGTGTATTCTGTTTAGACTTTAAATTCTCTCTAAGCATAAGAGAATATTATTGGTCTATTTAAATAAATTTATTACTTTTTTACCTAAGAACTTAGGGGTTAAAAATATTTTTATTCCTTTAATTCTAGCGATTCTTGAGCCTTGCAGTGATGTAGTTTCCAGTTCTGAACTTCTCACAGCTCTCTTCGATTGTGACTCTTACCCTGACTCCTTTGATCCTAAAGTATGCAACGATCCTACCCGATTCTCAAAATGCTTAAAACATGAATTCAAGTGCTCTGACTCCACATGCATTCCGCAACAATGGAAGTGCGACAACATTAAAGATTGTGAAAACGGCGAGGACGAGGAGAATTGCAAATTTTGCGAACACGATGAGTTTAGGTGTGTAAAAAATGAAAAGTGTATCCCCGATAAGTGGCGTTGCGATCGTTATGACGATTGCCCTGATGGAAGCGATGAATTGGACTGCATCGAAGAAGACACGAAGAGTTTTGCTTTGGCTTTTGGAAATGCTCGAGTCTATCCATTCGCAAACGATCCCAAAAACCAGCAAGACTACGACGATCAAGTGAAGGAAGCCTCTTTCATCAGCTCTGATGGGTCCAGACCGGAAGCCTCAGCCCTGTTTTCGAGAAGTCTTGGTAAGAATCGTTTAGTAGTTAGATAGTTGTAGTGAAACCCCACTTTTCTGTAGCCAACTTCCAAGACAGCAAGGAAATAATGATGACCAGCGACTCGCAGACCAACTACAAGTATTCAACCACTATCAGGAAGCCTTGCCAAGAAGGAGAACTTAGGTGCATCGATGGGCGCTGTATCTCAGCCAAGCAGTTGTGTGATAAGGTAAAGTTTAAAGATTTTTTTTTATAAAATCGTAGTTTTTTTAAATGCACACCAGGGCAGTATAGGTCTTAACACTTCTTAAAAAAGGTTTAATCCTAAAAGTATGCACATTTAGTTTGATTTGTTTGTAATTTAGCCTTGAATAATATTAATTCAAAATATTCTAAAATAAATTTATTATGTTTTAATGTTTTCCATGTAGTTTTAGCAGGTTTTATGACTGATCTGCGTATCTTACTTTTAAGCCAATTCACTATCTACTAAACATATTATTATCCTCTTATCAAATTATTTTTCTCACCTTTTGATCACATATTTTATATTATTAGTTATTTTATATGTTCTTTACGATTTAATAATCATCAAAAGGCAATTTGAGTAATCAGTTGCGGAAGCAACTAAAAATGGTACGGATTTGAACCTAGACATTCAAATCTCGAGGTCAATTTTAAAAAACATTTTTAAATTAGTCAAAACCTTTTAACAAGAAACTTGATATAAATATAAACTTCCGAAACGATAGAGAAATATTCACGAGTATATTACCTTACAAGTAAATGACTTTCTTGATCATCTCCATCTGAAATTTTGAATGTTTCCTGAAAGGGGTTCAAATTTAGTTGACAGTAATGTTTCTGTATGTCTTGTGTAATTAACACGAAGAGTTACTAGTTTATTAATAAGTTTTATATAAGTATGTATGGAAAAAAACTACAGAATTATAAATTTTATTTAGCGCAATATAAATAGAAATTAAAAAAATGGGAACTCGTAAATGTTGAACATTCGTTGGAGGAAGTACGAGTTTGATATTAAATGTAGTTAGATAGAAGATGTCCTAAATGGTGCCACTGGATTTTGTACCGTCACAATTAATTTTTAGACGACAAGACCAACATCGAAAATCAAAAGCGATAAAATGATATCTCGTATATTATGCACTATTTTCTGTACAATTTGTATACAAAATGTTTTAAACTTTTATGAAAAAATTTTTCATTAGAAAAATACTCATTCAAATTTAAACAAATAAAAACTAATCACCTTGAAAGCCTGAGTTTATATAACAAGTTATGATAATATTAAATTATAGTATTCTACATACTATGTATTAATATACCGAGGCCGAGCGAAGCGAGGAGTTGGAGGTTTGTTTTTTTTAGGATGAAATAAAGTTAATTTTATGTAATCTCAATACTTTTCTGTGATTAATACTGAATTAGTCTATAAAACTAGAGTTCACAATTTATATTATTTCAAAAATGTTTATGCGTATGTTTTTATTATCATATTTCAAGATCCCTGATTGTGCTGATGGATCTGACGAAGACAAATGTGACTACGAATCGGAACAATCTTCACCAGCCCCAGTCCCAGCTCCGTAAATCATTCCCATTTTTATTATCAAAAAGATCAACCCGGCTCTCCTTCAGCAGTACAAAAACAGGGAATGCAGCTATAAATCGTCCCCGCGGCCGTTGATGTTCTCCTTAAGACTGACATGTTTTCTAGAAGTTTTACAAGAGTATTATGTGCATGAAAATATAGCTTAAAACCACACGTATATTAAAATAAAAGTACTTTTATTGTTTGTAGCCCCGTGTTTCTCTCTATCTTGAACAAAGTCCATTGTTTCAATCGCAGCAACATGAAGGTAAGAGAGTTGACGTTTAGTTTTTTGTTTTTGTTTTTTTTTCATTAGATGCTTGCTCAGCGAATATTACACCAATAATTATCGGGATCACAATCAGATACATATTTTATTATTTGGTCTCGGTATGTGGCAAATGTAGAAATGATTTATTCGATAATCGCGATCCATAAATCAAATATACTTTTTTCCACACTGCTGTTTTGATTTGGATGTTTTGTTTTATTACTGCTGCTACGATCCGGCGAAATAAATCGTACTTTACCAGCGAAATGTCTGGCATTTGATTTGGATTCAAGGCACGTGGACACAATCCCAAACACATGATTTCAAATTGAAATTTCACCGCATGAAAACAAACCTGCTTAAGTTATTAGTGCCAAATTTGTTGCAGAATCCATTTGTTTTATTTATTCACAGCGGGGCAATGATTGGCCAATTTTACGAGCTGGTTTTACGTCAATTGTGCAACTTTTTTCAAGAAGAATTTTAATGTAATCCATGCTTTATTTCTTCTTTTCAATCAAGTAACTGAGCAAAGTTTTAAAGAGTTGTTATTGAAATCAAATTAAATAAAAAGACTAATTCTTTGATCTGATAATTGCAAAAAGGTTTTCAGTTTGAAACTAAAGAATACATTTGTTCGAAATTCCAGGAAATAAAATTATTAATTTGTAAAATTTTTTATATTGAAAAATGAATATCAAGTTCATCAATTAAACTTGCGATTATGTGATTAGTATCACGCGTAATTGTTTTTGTCACTGAATCAGAGCATACTAACCAGTACCGAACTTATCACTTTTGCGTTTACGGTGTCTATTTTCAAAAACAACCAAAATCTAGCAGAAATAACTAGTTATTGATGGATAATTTTGAGCACCACCAGAGCTCTCCATAAAAAAATTCAAGTGGCATTAAAATCACGACTGCGCGTCATTCGGTCATCTTTTTTCAGATAAAGTTTTTAAAAATTGCGGATATTCTTAGATTTGTTCAGAATTAGATTTTAAATTGGTATATTTAAAAACAAATTTATATACTCGACCTTTACTGAAACGACCATTAAATTTTTAATGGATCTTGAATTATTAATCTTATTTATTAGGTAATAATGGTTTAATTAACGGTAGGTAATGAAGTGCTTTGCCGATGGAGAGAATAATTTTATGCAACGAAAATTACAAATGAACTTTACATGTAAGTTTGAATAACAAATTTTGTGCAGTTTCTTTTAAAAAATAGCAAAGCAAAATTTAATTTTGAAATTTTTTAACTGTTATTGTTAAAACTGCTCTAAAAATTTAGAATAAAATTTCTCAACTACATTTTGTTGTTATTTAGTAAAGTGTTTATCATAAAAAAAAGATGGAACGCCACCCTTGCTCAAACGCTCGGTACATGATAAGGTGTAGACTAATTTTTACGGATTAAAAGCCAATCGGTAGTCTATTTATTCTTTTATTATAACTTATTAGCAAAACATTGAATATTTAAACTATATTGCAGTTATTTGCAATTTGCCCAAAACAGACGATTATCGGCGCCGTATTTTAAATGAAACACCCTTATTTTTATTGTCGTAATTGCAAAATCAATTGCATTTGGGGTTAGGAATTCATTGCCAACAATGTCTAGACCACTAAGGATGATATTGGACTGATAAAGTTATTCCTAGAGTCAAACTGGACAAACACATACTAAATATTTTGGAAATATATGGACGTTTGACTATATGCCTGGGGAATGTTATGAATAGCAATGGACACAATTTCATTAAGTTATTTTTACGATAATTGCAAAATAAAATTAAAGTTTTATTTAAAACTGTTGGTTAAAAATAACTCGCTTAATTAATTTCATTTGATCAAAACTATAAATCAGTGTTCAATTAATAAAAACATTCTTGAAATAAATAATTAAAATTAAATAAATAAATCTTAATTTTAAATAGTTAAAAAAATTACAAAAAAATACATATTTATTTTAGAAAAAAGTTGGTTTGAACTGGATTTTCAGTTTTACATTTTTATTGGCCCTGGAATTTAAATTTTCTTAGGTGCATATTTTCATAAAATAGTATTTTATATATTTTTGCTTTTAAAATGATAAGATATTTATTACAGTTTTTAAATGTGTATATTAATTTTGACTTTTTGAAAGTTCATGATTATCTCAGCTCGTCTAAGTTGTAAATTGATAAAAACCTTTTTTTAGATTTTGAGTATCAGGAAATGAATTTGAATACATATTTTATTACTTAATTGTTTCGAGAAGCTGATTTTATACATGTCTTTATTAATATTTGTTCCGTTAAATATGAACTTCAAAAACATACTATTTATTATTCTATAATATACTAATTTCTTTCGATAAGTGGTTGTTAGAAAGTATACGATAGTACTAAATTAAAAATGCCCCAGCCTCTGGATATTGACAGAGTTGCTTCTGATTTTGGGAATTCTTTGCTGTTAGAAGATGTCCGTAGGTCGGTGGAATCGTCACACTGCTTGTTGTTTACCCACTTGGCGAAAAGAGTGGAAAAGATTTTCAAATCGATGACTCTATCAACAAATAAAAATAGGCTTCTCTATCAGGTTTTGTTTCATAATGTCAGGTTCCAGTCATTGTTTGTTTCGGGATAGTCGAAGAAGTTTTTTCCGGGCAGTAAATACCAGCAGTGTAACTCGGGGGAGAGTGACAGTATTGTTCATCTCACTCACTGCCCGCCCCCTTGTATCCAACTACAAATCAAACACAGTATCTCAAATCTGTAACCGTTCTGACCTACCGGCACTTATCATAGGTTCTGCTGATTTCAACACTGTTCGTGGGTTTCTTGACTTCTTGATCAGGGCCTTGCTTTATCGTCGCTTTGTTCTTGATCCTTTAGAAAATGAAAATACCAATGTGTGAAAACTACACTTACACCACCCCGCGTCTCTTTGTATTGTCACAATCATTCTTCGTTACTTATTTCGATTTGCGATGCTTACTTCTTTCAAGCAATCTTTTTGCTCTATTTTGTTTTGTCTTTGTATTTTGTAAATTCTTTTGTATTTATTAAAAATGCGGCCTTAGTTAGGTTTAGTTTCTTTCTTTTTCCATGTATTCGCTCAAAATACATTATTGAAAATTAAATAAATAAATTAAAAAATCAAATTTTCTATTTCACTTCTTATAACCCCATGTACCACCGCAATGTTAAAGAGCAATAGAAATATTTAAAGTTATGCGGAGAATAAAAAAAATTCCCTTTCAATTCCTGTACGGAACATGGGGGGTCTCAACCTCAACCAAGGGGCTTTCGACATTTCGGTGACTATTTGTTTTCAGTGTATTAGTCAATTAATAGCACCTAGACTAGTTGAAAAAGAACCCAGTCAATCCTACTCGCCCAGGGATTGAACCCTTGACTCCGAAGAGGCAGCCGGATGCGTTACCATATCGGCTACGAAGCGAGTATGCGGAGAATAGCCCATATACAAAAATTGAACTTCCCGATTAATTGATATAATTAGATAACATAGTTGGATGTCTGTGGTATCTGTATTTTATTTGCAAGCGGTTGCAATTATAAATAATGAATTCTATTACTATTTAAATTGAGCGATCAGGTCCTCAGTATTTTCAAAAACATTCATTACTATTGAAAACTGAGTTTATTTAACTTTATTTTTCAGTGAAAAGTTATAAATTTTGTGCAATATCGTTTTGATAGAAATGCAGGCTTTATGTATTTTACGTGGCTCAGTAAGAAAAATATAATAAGAAGCGAAAACGACAAGAACCAATGAAAGAACAAGAAGGGCCCATCCTTAATGTTTAGGGTCGATAACTCTCGCTTCGACCTACAAAAATAACACATAATAAAAACTGGAAAAACTCAAAGCCTTAACGGTAAATATTAGTGCTAAACCGCGTCGAAAAACAAGGTACGGGAATTTTGGAATTTCTACTGGGAATTCTGTTGGAATTCTAATTATATTTGTACACGAAACCAATACTACTACACACAAATTAATGATTTTAATTTAAAATTGTGTAAAACATTAAATTAAAGACGGTTGATCATAAATTTGGGAGATGCCATTATTTAATTGACAAAAACGTTCAAGATCATGTTTGAATCATGTTTTAAAGGCAAAATATCAATTTAAAATTGAAAAGTGAACGCGCCAATTATTTAACGAAAATTTGAATTTATTCGTGCCGAATTGGAAATTTCCAGATACTAATACATTTAAAAAGAATAAAAAAATAAAATCGAACCCACGCCCTCCGAGGAGGNGATCATGTTTGAATCATGTTTTAAAGGCAAAATATCAATTTAAAATTGAAAAGTGAACGCGCCAATTATTTAACGAAAATTTGAATTTATTCGTGCCGAATTGGAAATTTCCAGATACTAATACATTTAAAAAGAATAAAAAAATAAAATCGAACCCACGCCCTCCGAGGAGGCAGTCCAGTGCGTTACCATTCGACTATATTCGGATAGTACCGGACAGTACCGTCTTATGATAAAAATAATATTATATTATCTTATTTTAAGTAAAATATTTCACACCACGAAACATGAATAAATTAACTGATTGTAATAATAAATAAAAAGACAATATTTTTAATCATCATCTAATTGAGAAAATAAAATTTAATTTTTCCCATTTGATATAAAAGTACTTGTTTTCATTAATT
>JXOV01002389.1:0-12389 GCA_001014945.1 Clogmia albipunctata
GGTTCTGCGCCCAACCTACCGTACCATACCAATACACTTGTATTTTATTTATATTGTATACTGGTTAAGTGTAAAATCTTCTTTTAGTTTTCCTTTTGTAATGCCTTATCTTTACTAAACTTTTGAATCAAATTAGTTCTTTTACATTTTAATTAGTTTATTGAAATTACTATCGCCATTCAAATTATTGTAATAGTTTATATTGTCATATATTTTGGAAATGCATAAATTAGTGATGTCAAATATCGATATTTTCAAATATAAATGATAACTTTTTTTTAAGTATCGAATCTTAATTATTCGATATTGTTACTTTTTCCAAATACTTTTTCTATGTAATTTGGTCATAAATTTCTCGATTTAAAAGCATTTGGAAAAAGTATCAATATCGAAAAATAAAGATTTGTTACTTTATAAAAAGTAATCAGTAATCATTTAAATTTAAAATATTGATATCACTAATATAAATATATTATGTAAAATTTATTAAAACTAAGTATTATAAACAAACACTATTATTAATTTAATTTTAAACAATACGTTTACCTTGTTAAAACTATATGCAATCGAAACTTTAACCTTTCCTTATACTATGTTAGACTTTGACTGCCCACGTGAGCGGTTGCCGAAAAGCGGGTCATTTGAGCATATATACATTTAAAAAATAATATTATTTTGTAGGAATTAGTGTGTCATTTTGGTTGCAATAATTTGAGGAAAAATAAAAACAATCAGTATGACATACAAATAGTACGGCTATTTATCTTAAATATTCATAGCTCTGTAAATACCTAAGATCAGTAAATAAATTAATACAAATAATACGTGTTTGCTAATCAGTAGTGGCGCCAAATTAATAAAGTTATATAAACCGTGAAAAATTGTACGTATTGTGATAAATAATCCTTTTTTCTATCTATCTATCTAGTATAGGCTACTCGTATTTTTGAAATTCATTGCATTATTAAATTTGACATGGTACGCCAATTTCTAATTCACGGCTATTTTTTTCAAAATTTATCTTGAATGAGAAATTCAATGGGATTTTTTCTCTAGTTTTAACAATCGGTGTACCTAAATAGAATGTATTAAGCGAAAGTTATGCATGTTCAGTATGAAAAATCTTTGTGCCATAAAATATCACAAATAAAGTAAACTAAATTAAATATACGGACTAATTTAATATATGATAATTAACAAATTTATTTTCAAAATAATATGGATCCACGGACGATTTCTTAAAATTTGGCTGAGATGTGTAAATATTTAAAATTAAGTAATTCCAGTCTTTTAACTGCTGTTAAGCAAGTTTTTTTTATTGTTTCTGTTAAATGTGACTATTATGATTGCTAACAATGATATTATTATTTATTAGGAACTGACCATCAGTTAGTTGAATATTGTAATTTGAAGAATCCAGACGTATGAATAAACCTGTGAATTAACTAGTGAGCAAGTGCATAATATAATAACACGTAGGTAATCAGAATATATAACAGTTTCGTAGGTAGAATATGGATTAAACATCCGAGCAGGACATAATTTCTTTTGCAATTTCCTTAATAAAGCACAAGAAAAAGTAATTAAAATTGTTTTCCATTACAACGGTCTCTATTTGACCGCCCAAACTAAAGAATGTGCTATCTCTCGTTCAAAATGGCGCTATAATTTTGATTTTGAGAACAATTTATATAATAACAACTTTTTGTGTAATTCCGTATAGAATTATAGACTCTTTTTAAATTGGTTCTGTAACGGTTTTATTTTAAATTATCGATTAACTGGTATTTTTTCAGAATTACACAAAGTAGCGTTCAATACACATGAGAAGTAGGTTATTACTGCACTCATTTACCAATTTTAACTCATTGCGCTCGTCAAAATACATGGTAAATTCGTTCTGTAATAACCTTTATTTCACCACTTGTATAGATTGTATCGAAATATTCTTTTTTTTCACTAGTGAAATAAAAATTTCAAAATTTTACTAGTGCTATATAGTGACTTTTTGAAACTCAAATTGATCAAATGGTCTCTGAAAAGGGCTTAATCAATAAGTCGAAAGTTCGGTGTGTTTGTTTGTGTAAATTAAACGCGCGCTTTCGGTTTGATGCTGATTTTTTGTGAATTACTATTTAATCAGTGCTCATTGCGCGATGTAAAAATAGAAAATGTTTAGTCAATCATTGCTTGCCGCCGGTCTGCGCTGGAGAAAACGGAGTATCGAGTTATCAGAATGCAGACGTAGCAAAAATATTTTGAATGGAGATAATTCATTAAAACCATCAAATAATTAAAAGTTTACCTTGTACGTTTTAAAATATTTGGCACGCGCCAGCTAGAAGGGCAGCATGCAAAATTCATACAAAAAAGGGAGTTTGCTTTGTTTCAACTCCGTTTTCAACTCTGTTTTAAACTGCGTCAGCTTTAAATATATTGTGTCTGGAAATTACCAAATTGGCACGTTCGATGTCTTGCATTAGTATTGCTTTTGTGTACAAATATAATTTTAATATTATTATTTCTTTACGTTGTCTTTCTAAATGGTTTGGGATTAATGTTTCTTAAAAATACCTCGTGCATTCGTCAATATTTTGAACTTTAAATTAGTTACTGGTTTTTTATTACTTCCTCGTTAGTAATTTCCGAACAATTTTGCTTATAATAAAGCCTCTTCTTCCTTAA
Organism: Clogmia albipunctata; assembly: GCA_001014945.1. Taxonomy (NCBI): domain Eukaryota; kingdom Metazoa; phylum Arthropoda; class Insecta; order Diptera; family Psychodidae; genus Clogmia; species Clogmia albipunctata. Next base: position 2,686 of record JXOV01002389.1, read on the forward strand.
AACGTTCATTAAATACCGATAATTGTTCCGTTAAAATATAAAATTCAACGCAATTTAGTCGAATCATCTTTTGTATTTTGTCATATTGAAAAACGTTTTTGTGTGACATTCGTGTTCTTTCTTTCTTTGGATGACGGATAAAAGTTGTTGGTCATATAAATAATGAAAAGGAACCCCAGGAGAACCAGCACGTCAGCGTGTAGGGAAATGGCTGGCGGGAATAGCTTGTCAAAGTGGGTTTTGTTACGGTGACAAACGGAATAATTTAATTTGGTATTTATGGTCTCGACAAATATTCGAAATTTAAGAAAGATGAGGGGAGGCTCATAATTGAGTTCCATACGGATTCGAATTTGATGCAGTGACGTGTTTACCCCCTCGAAATTCGTCATTTGCATTCATCGAGAACATATTGTTTGCTTATTCATTGTGTGGTTTCACTTCCAGAGAGAATTGTCTTTTAAATCCCAGGTGTTACAGTTATTTGATCAACCACAAAAAAATCTCATTCAAGTATCCAAAGTATCAAGTTTAAAACAATAACGATTTGACCACACATTTTGTGAATCAAGATTTTATAACCACATCACCTGACACACCTCGAACGTAATTAGGATTTGTGGTCAATCAATTAGTTTTGAAGCAATTTGTTGGACACAAATGATAATTTATTATTTCGTGGGTCGCAGATTGATCAGTCCAGGCCAGTTAATGTGGATTGATGGTGGTCGAAACTATGACGATTGATGTTTGATTGATAATACCCACAGAAATAGATTTAATGAATTGTACAGGTTTATAAAAGGTTTGATGGACCGTTACAGAGCCATTGATTGAAATCAAAGAGTTTGAGTCATAATAAAAGTAAATAGGGCAATTAATAAGAAAACCGTTTTAAACTAGATCATCGTGAACTAGCAGAGGTTATGATTAATAGGGTTTTTCGGAAATAGGTTTTATTTTTTGTATTTGAGAGGGCTGAACATTTTTAAAAGAAATGAATAAATGTTGAAAAGTTTCCCGTTGTCTAATACAACCATATTCTTTTGATCTCGTTAGAATCTGTACTGCTTATTTTGGTGATAAAACAACAACGCGTTGGTCAATTAAAATCATTTTTTAAATTTAAGTTCATTAATTAAATATAGTATTTGTTTTTAGCTTAAATAACTACTATTTTATTGTTATCACCGAAATTATGAGCTATTAATCCCACAGAGAATAATTTAAAATGAACTGACATTTAATCACCTCCAGTTTCTACAATTTTTAAGATTTTTCAAAATTGTTTTTAAACTTACTAGCCCATTTATCTATCATCAAAAGTTGTAAGTTTGAAAGATTTATATTTGAATTTACGGAAATTTTATTGGATTAAAATGATCGGAGTATTTGAGCAAAATTTGGCATTTTAGGTATACCATACATGATTATAGTTAATTGAATAGAATAAAATTATTGGGTAAAGAAATAATTATTGTTAAAAATGTATTCGTTTCAAATGTATGCGTTCTATTTTATCCTTTTCAAAAAATCTAAATTTGTGAAGAAAACCTTAATTATTTCCCTTAAGACATAATTTTTTGTTTATAAATTAAAGATATATTTGAAAATAATACATATGTTACAAATATTTATGCATCTGAATTGTCGAATTGAATAAAAAGGGGAGAGATAGAGAAGTTTGCTTTTCATTTTCAAATTTTTTGTCCGATAAAAGCTGTTGATTTAAAATTTATTTTTTTAATTAATATTATTTTTGACTTTTTAGTTTTAAATTGCGATGTAAACGAAGTTTTAACCGGATTTTCTAAGTATTGGTGGGTTTTAAGATTGTGTTTTTTTTATTTGATAACTTTTTTTTATTATAAACGTTTTTATTTTTCCTATTGCTTAAACGTGTAAAATTCAATTCTCATTTTTCAGCTTTGTCTGCGTGTTGGAATACGAACTAATAAAATGCTGTTAAAAATGGTATTCTTATTAACGTTTTGATGAGAAATTGATGAGGCATTTGAAGCCACTGGAGATATGCTGTTTCTTCTATTAACGAAATTACAATAGTATTTTCTTATTAAAAAAGTGGCATAACTTGTATAAAATAGATATTATATCAACCAATTCATTCTCTATCAGGCATATCATCCATTTCAACACGTTTACAGGTTGATCATTGTGAAATTTGATTGGGATTATTCGGAAACCTTTAAATTAATTTTCTCTCGTTGTGGTTCGTTACGTCTGGCCGATCCGGGATATCAGTCCGTTTTCATTGAATAATGGCTTATTACATATATGGCGGATATTTTTCCAGACCAATGGGATTTGACGATGTGTCGGCTCTCAAATAACTCATTTCTATTAAAACACGATTGAGCCAAAAAAAATGTATAAGCTATTTCTCAAATAAACGATTCATTTATTGATAATGTTTTTTTGGAATTGTTCAAATGATATTTTATTATTCATTTGCCCATAATTGATAAATCTGGAAATGTTTTCCAATTTATAATAAGAAACAATTTAAAATAAATTTGAATTTCTCAAAAATAAAATTAGATTTAATTTGTAAAATTTAGGTTGATGTTTGTTTTCTATCTTTATAATTATACTAAAAATCATTAATTCTCATATTTACAGGAAACCAAAAATTCTCATCAACCTGTGCCCTTCATATTCTCAGAGAAGTCTTTAAAAAAATTGTTGTTTTAGACTTTGCTTCTGTATTCGCTTTCTAAATTTTGATGGTAAATAAATTGAGTATTGATTACTTGTAAATTATTACTGTTTAAAATGCATAATAAAAGAAGTCACAAATTTAAAACAAAAAGCGATTAAAGATTTTGTAGACATGGAAACATAGTTTGAAATGCCATTTATTAATGTTTTCTTTTTAATATATTGACTTATGTAGACATTATCCAATATCTCTGTATTCAGTCATAAGTGATGTCCTTGGTAACAGGTAAGGCAAGTTAGACGTACTTATTTTTAGGTGTTCTAAATTTAAAAACACAACTCAAGTTGATATAAGTTTTAATAAAGTCCCCAAGTGGATGACTACAATGTGGTCCTAATGAATTCCCTTTCATTATGTTTATTTTTCGGACTGGGTACACTTTTCGTAGTCAGATGTTTATTGTTTTTTTAATTCTCTCATCCTAAAAGATGAGGAGGCTCTTAACTTAAACCGACGACTGACCATATTACCAGTGTCTTGCTGGTCATAACCATTTTGGCATATTTATTTACGAGGGTGAGAAGCAGGCAAGAAGGAAAAAAGGACTGTTGAAAGGAATACAATGCTCTAAAAAATAGAGATTCTTTTTTGTCGACTCGGTTGTCAATGTTCTTTGATGAAAACACTCCACTGATTTTTGTGTTTTCCTATTTGGAAGCTTAAAAAAAGATGGATGGTATGATTTCTTGCAATGAGAAACACAAGAAGGAAAGTACTGGTCTCGCTAATGATTTACAATAAATTTAAATATAATTTAAATATTAATATGTAGTTTAAAGAGCACAATATAAAAAAAAACACTATTAAACATTGGTAATTGCTGATATTAAATTCTTATTTCATTATTTAAACAATAGTCTGTTAGTTTTTGAGCAAAAATCGGTTTGCAAATTATTATTGGTCTGGGTCTTTAATAATTAGCCATTATATTAAAACATCAATGTTTTTAAACCTATAATTTGTGTCAATTATGTCAAATACCGTGAAATTAGCCATTGTACATTATTACCCCATTGTTTTATTTAATGTCTTTATGTACTTAAATATTACACCTGAAAGAATTCGATTAATGTTTTTCTCACTTAATGGTTAACATCAAAAAAGTTATCACGTTTTTGCGTTTAACAAGGTTTATCGTTAATGTTAATAAAAAGTGGCTATTATTTGTGAAAAAAAATTGTTTTGATTTACACTGCGTTTCATCCTTTTACGACAGGGGTCTTCGATTAAATTTTAGTTAATATCTCGGAGTGTATTAATCTGATCTCAATTTTTTTGGACCAAGAAAGGTCTAATCATTGTCCATCGTCTGTACTATAAAGCAAAAGACTAGGTTTGTTGCAACTAATTAAAAAAGGCATTTCCCATACAGCAATATCGTTTCATCCTTTTACGACAAGTTGCTTATTTTCTCCCAATGCCCCAACAAGAGAAAGTTTTTGTGATTTTTAAGAATAAAATAGTTGATAATCTAATGTTCAATATATCGCGAAAAATTGGGTAGCTATGTCATAGTAGGTAACCAGCAACTATTTTTGGAAGTCTTAAGACCCATATTTCGAATTATAAGGAAATAGTATTAAAAATTCAAATAAAGTAATAATGGCTATTGAAAACTGAGGTTATTATGCATTGTGGATGATTATAATGGCACAATAGGACAGCTAATAAAGACATTGTTACGAGCGATATTTTCTGAAATTAACGGATATTAGGCTATTAAGCGACATAGTTTACAAAAGTTTAACTAAAATTTAATCGAAGACCCCTGTCGTAAAAGGATGAGACGTAGTGTATTTCAAGTTTTTTTTTTAAATTTTCTGAAATCACACTTAGGTTTAAATTCTTAATAATAAATTAAGAAAACAAACATATTGTGTTTAATATGATCCAAAATTAACCATGTTTAATTCTGATAAGGTTTATCTATATAGGTGTGTTGTGATGTTTGTTGGCGGTGGCACAGCCTCCTGATCATTAATCACTTACCATTCACTAATTCACTTATATCAATGTCATTCACTGTAAGTGACTACATTGTACATTTTACAGACAGGATTTCGTGCAAACCTAATTTATTTCTGTGTCCGATCTGTCCTGCGTCTCCTTTCTGACTTATCTATGTGAGTATTACAATGCAAGTGTTAGTAGTTGCTTACAGTAACTCTAAGCAATGTTCGAAATAGCCATAACAAGTTATTAATAACTGTTATTATTAATTAAATAATTAACATGTTATTCAAAAATAATTATTAGTGTTATTGTACAATCATCAAAAATATAAATTCAAACAATTAAAGACAAATATATTAATTATAAGTTAAAATAACCAACTATTATAATAATGAAATAACTAAATAATATAATAACATTTAGTTATCATAATATAATTACTTTAATAACTAAAAGTTATTGAAATAACTAGATGTAAAATAACTAACAGTTTTGAAATAATGAATTAGCATTATAAGTGATAGTTATTTCAATATCTATATGAGAGCGCAATATACTTAAATTAAGAGTGAGAGACGAAATGCTTTTGTTTTAAATTATTGTGTGAAATAATAAAATATTCCTTTCTTAATTATTTATTGTAATGATATTATTTATTTTATTTATAAATAATTCTATTACTGCGATTAAATTTACATTCTTATTCATTTGCTAATAAGAATAATAGTTATTTCAAAATAACCTTTTAACAATAACAGTTGTCCTAAAATAACATATTTTAATATTCCTTGTGTTAGTATTGGCGGGTGGTCCCACACCACAGTGCAAGGCATTCCTTAAAGCACGGATTTATTTTCTTCTAATTTATTAAATGGGGTATAAAGGGATAATTTTATTCAGCTGGCATTCTCTGATCATCCATTACATCTCATTGGAAAATTGTGTTTTTGCACTTTTTGGTGAATTCATTAAGAAAGGTTTAAAGGTCGTCCAAACAGCTGGTATGCTTCATGATTTTCCTAATTAAAGCTAACTTCTTCTTCTAAATTTAAGTAAAACGTTTCTAGTTCATTAAAAATGTATGTTTCAGTCGAAAAACCTTAAATATCCAGAAATGTAATCAAAATTCAAATCAAGGTCTGATGTAGAAAGTAGGTGTCCATAACGAAATTATAAATTTACTAGAGATTATCCTAGTTCATCTCTTTCTTTTATTATCATTTTTTCATAAATTTAGCTAATTCTTGCTTGAAAGAAATGTAATAACCTTTATTTTATGGAGGAGTTCTCGTGTAAGCACAAATTGGTTAGAAACTTTGTAACGAATCCTTACTATACTTATTTGTGGGCCCACACACAACTTTTTATTCGTGGGCGTAGTTTTGGTTAATGTTCAACGATCAAAAACACACCAGCAATTAAACACATTAAAATCATTGACCACAGCATCCAAACATCATCCAGAGAGAATCCCCAGTGACACAATCTGCTTAAATTATTAATTTTGCTGTTGGGTACGTCACAAAACGAGTGCCATAAGTTAAATTAGCAATAACTGGCACTAAACCTGATCCAATTATGAGGTTCGCTACTCCTTTTGCTCTTCCTCCCTCCCCCTCTTCAACTCTCTTTCCAAATGAGTGTGCACAATTTGGCACTTTGCTTAATGGCATTTTACATTGTTGAATGCGGCGAATGACAAACAGATATGAAAGAATTGTGAGGCTGTCTGGCGACACTTGATAAGGAAGGGCAGGCTCTGGCTACTCCCAATAATCGATGAGATGATTGCTGGCAAGTTTTGTTTATTAAACCGTATTTATTCCCTTGGTAGATCAATAAATTACAGGGCTGCTGCCACGACCAGCAGAAAGAACCGTAAAGATGGAACGTGTGTGATATATTTGAAACGCGCAGTACAACAACTAATGATTATTTTACGTAGAAGTATAACTTTTCTATTGACGGTTATTAAAAATCAGTACATTTGTAGCGAAAGTGATTTATGGCAAATATTCTTTTAGATTTTAAATTATAATTTTGATGGCTCTCCGTAATTTCAACATTTAACATTATTCAACAAATAAGCATCTTTGCACTGACAATCTGAGTTTGATCTTGTTTATTGCATTTAAGTCATCAAATTTATTGTGATTGTTATGAAATTTGTAAAAATACTATCGTCTTGCAGTTTTTGACTAACTAGCACAAAATTGATGAGGAATATATTTTTATTGATGAAATTTGGGGCGAATTGGCATCGTTTCAGGTTCCGGGAAATTTGGTTCAACCACTTCTTGTAGATTTATCAAGTGCAATTTTTTTTCATTTAGCCCTTTAATGGGTTAATGTTATTTCATACCCCAATTAAAGATATTACTTGATTGATATAATTGGATAAATTACAACACATTTTCTTTTCTCTTGTTTTAAAAAAACTTTTTGCGTTTAAAAAAAAGTAATATAATATATAATATATCCAAGTTCAAGAAGCGTGACCCCAATGTCATCAATTTGCAAACCTTCACCGAGTCTAGATCTTAAATAAAGATCGTTAGAGAATATAAAAAGAAAAAATCTCTTTGTTATATTGAGCGTTATTCGGAATATTTCGTCTTACCGGCTAGCAATAAATCGTTTGCTAATAATTTTTTAATTCACAATTCGTTTTGAAAAACATATTTAAAAAAATAAAATTATGATTCCATCTCTAGAAAATATCATTTTGAGATTATTATGAATCATTAAAGAGTAAATAAATACCAGAAAAGTTAATAACTTAGGGTAAAAGCAAATGGCACTAAGTTAAATTCAATGCCAGTAAAAACTCATTACGATTGAATAACAACTGAGTGCAATGTCAACTTAGAACATGGAAAGAATGCGTACAAATTTTGACAGGTTATCGAATGCCATTTGGTTACATGATATCCCGGTTAAATGCAAGCTAGAAACAACTAAAATCCAAAATTACCTCTTATGACATTTGGTATATTTAACCCCTATAAAATGTATAATGAACAAAATATGACCATAACCTAAAAGTGAGTTCTTTACGTTTTACGTTTTACTACGTTTACTTTTGTATGAACTACGCGGGTTCTACTGATCAAGGATAATCCATTATAGTTTTTGCTCTCCCGCATAAAAACATACGGTTTTCGATATCCATTTGAGTTTCGTAATGTTGCAATGGCACTCAGTGAAAATTTCGAATTTTTATTTCACTTGTGAAAAAATATCATGAACTATCCAACAAATTTGTCTCAAAGTCAAAATTTGGTCGCCCTTAAACTACACAAAATATTGGTCTAGGCTTTGTCATGGGATCGTGAATATGTTTCAAATTAATTAACGTTTCCTGTTTTAAAAATTTAATATTTACCGTTTCAACAGCCATCTGCATATAATTTGGCTGTTTTTGTTCGATTTCGGGCAAAACTATGTAGATATGAGAGATAAATCTGCTCAACTCTAATGTAAGTAAATTAAAGTAATAGCCTTATAATCCTTTAAATGGAAATTTAATTTATATAAATTAAAGAAAACAAATGTTTTATGTCACAATAAAATAGGCATTTGCCTAATGACCAAGAGGATCAAGAGGAATTCCAACTGTTAATGGTCACTTTACAAGTTAAGATTTCTCTTGAAACATTTGTGAAACATGTCAATGTTTTAATTTTCCTTGTAAATAATGAAATTTAATGTGAAATTGTAAAAAAATCAGTGTTAATGAGTGGAGTGAAAAAAACGTTATGTCCTGCTCGGGTGTAAAGTCCTGTTTTTTAACTCGGATACGATGAAACACTCGCCTTCGACTCTAATGTGAAACATTCATTTCACTCGTTAAAAAACAGTTGACTTTTCACCCTTGTAGCACAAATAACTATTTTAGTATACTCGAATGCACATGTTGTTGTAAATCAGAACAAATATACAAATATGCTTATTTCGTAATTTTAAATTAGTTTTTATTTAAAAACTGAAGAAGAATTCTTTCTCAGGTATTGACTGTTATTATGGGCCATTATATGAAGGGTAACAGTTTCCGTTATTTGTCCATTTAATTTGAAAGTACTTTCATTAATTTTTAAGAATACGAGTATGTTTGTAGTGTGGACATCAAGTCTTCATCTCCACGTCTTTTTGGACATGCAAATTTGATCGAAAAGATAAAATTATACATTTACCTTCAATTACTTACAGAGATATGAAAGGTGATTAAAGTAATTTTTTACTCCCGGGCTTTTATTAAAGTGTTAAGATTTTGTATTTCCTCTTTAAACTGATATTTTTGTAGATAATGAATAACTGGAAATGGAGAATAAACTTGAATTTGCGAATAATAAGTTATTATAAATTTTGCGGTTATCGTCTCTTTTGTAAATGTTGAAGATAAGTGAAGCGGAAAAAAGTTAATTTTGAATAAAGATTATACTAATTTTTATTCATGTTGTCGTTCATATTTTTGGCTGAGAAACAAATTGTTCCGTGAAAAATATATATTTCGATTCAAGTGCTGTAATAACCTATTTCACACGTGTATTGAACGTTATTTTGTATAATTCTGTAAAAAAATACCAGTTATTCGATAATTACTAATGAAAACGTTCGCAACGGTTTTTTCAAATCGTGGAACAACAACTCATAACAAATTTTCATATTAAAACATTTGATAATAAATTTGGTTATGACAACAATATGTTATTTCATTAAATTGCTGAGAATTTTGAAATAATGCCGCACGCGTGCTGTAAAGTAAACTGTTGCGTTAAAAACGGGCTACTTTTCGATACGGAATTGTGCAATAAATATTTGTACTACAAGGTCAAGGGTGTAAAGCCAACTGTTTTTTAACGAGTGTGAAACATTCGAGCCGAAGGCGAGGGTTTCATCGTTTCCGAGTTAAAAAACAGAACTATGGCGAGCGAGGCTGGTCAAGTTTGGGCTGTGCAGATCACTCGCCATGGGAGCAAGGAAGAGAGGTTGGAGATCCCAAGAGAATAAA
>JXOV01002392.1:0-25897 GCA_001014945.1 Clogmia albipunctata
TGAAAATGTCGATACTTGACATCACTATTGTTTATTCATGCTTATTTTCCGGAACAAATAAAAACCATTTTTTATTTACATTTTTGTACATAAATTGATTTAGCATCCATTTCAGGAAAGCGCTTTATTTGTTTGAACTAAAAATCAAATATATAATTGGAAAATATCTCTTAAAATGTATTCCAAATAAATGCAAAAATAAATATTTGCCATTTAATACTACAGTTTTAAACTATAGGTTGTAGTATTCTATTTTTTAAGGGAGTTTCAATTTAATATATTATACAGTAACAAAGAAAACACCCAAAATCAAAACTGAAGGAAAGTTTTGAATATGATTAAAAAGAGCTAAAATTCGAAACTACAATAAAATTGGAATTTGGAATACGATAAGACTTTGTTTATTTTTATCGATAAAGTTAGGTTTTCAACAAATTTGCAAGTGAAACGATCAATAAAAACAATTTCTTTTGCAATATTGGCATAAGTCGTATAAAACAACGTATAAATTTATTCAATAATTTTGAAATAATTTAATACACAATTATTTTGATAAATTGGCAACATGAGATAAATATAAATTCACACCAATCAACATTTATATTAAAATACAATAAATAACACCATGGATATCTTTTAAAATCAGTAATAAATTCATTGGAATCTTAGATATTTTAGCTTTTATCACAATAAAACATACTACGCCTCAACTTATAGATAGATGAGATCAGAGAACGGAAAATAAATTTGGTAAAAATATGTAACTTGTGGAGTTGGTTAAACTTTAACTCGAAGCAAATTGACAAGGTTAACAACAATTCGCACAGACTGGCAAACTTCTAAACAAAGATAACTCCCGTCTTGCACAATACCATAGCTACCAGCATATTTCAACGTGGAATACCCTTCCACTTATTTCAATGTATTCGCTTTATCAAAACAGGTTTAATTAAAATGGATGAACTTTGGAAAACGTATTTGGAATTTGCATTTTCGAAAATTAGAAGGTTTTATCATAATCAGCATTAAAAATTTACGCAATAATCAAAAGGTAATACCTTAAAAATAGAGTCTGTACAATTTATAATTAATTGTATGAATAAATAATCAGCCAAATAGGACGACCAGAGGTAATTCTTGGAAACTTTACGATCTCTTATTCTTACCAATTTAAACAATGACTGCACAACAAAACATCATTAAACCACCTTTAAACTCAAAGCCGTAGTTAAACTCTTTGTTCTACCTTTTCTCTCTGTAAAAATAAAGTAATTTCTTCATAATGGGAAGAACATAAAAAATTGCAAAAAGAAAAGCTCGGCCTTGTTCGTGCCTAAAACCAAAATCAAAGTACAAGCTTTTAGAAACTGTCCAAACACAACAACTGGTCGACAAATTGCATCAGTGCTGTACTGCCTGCAATTGAATAACATTCCAGCATTCCAAAAGTATCCACATGTTTTCATGGATGGCTAACTATGTGTTTGTTCGAGAGTTTCGCAATGGACAGATCGCGGTGTCTCACTGTTCGTCCATCGCAATATTTTTTCCAATCTTAAATGGTAATTTCGTATTTCAATGCAATTTTAATCGTCTATTTATTTGCCTAGGCATTTTCACTTTTGACCGAGAGAAATAGCTCAATAAATAAAATTGATCTTTATCACCGCAGATCAACAAATCATCTATCATGGCCCTGAGCCCCATCGTGACTCTTCTCATTTGCAAAAAGTCAGTTTTATTTCGCAATATGTCGTCATACCTGATGAATACTGCATAGAAATCAATTATTCAATCACTTACAACAGATCCTTCAGATAAAGTCATCATCGATAATAATTGCATGCACTTGAACAAAATTCGTGTTTAAACATATTTGAAATGAATTACACGGGTTATAAAAACATGCTCATATCTCTACGAGATGAGAAAAAATGATGAATTGCATTTTCTGGTGTTCGTTTTGAACAATTACAGTGTCTCGCCAAGGTTGTGGACTAGTTTTCGATTTCGATTCCCGTAATTACAGAGTACTCAGTCTCAATCGATCTGACCATACAAGGAAATGACGTGATCGCGGTCTCTTAATCAGTCTCTGTTTCTTTCTTCCACTCAATCAACGGAGTACAAATTGATACCATAATCTCTTGCCAGCATCAGACATAATATGGACTTGAGTATCGAGTGTATCTTAACAAAAACATAAGCATTATACCATAAATATATCATAATTTACTTCCTGAAATGGCATTTTAAATGCAGTCAACACTTTGCAATATGGTTTTTGAATGGCCTAGAATTCTTCTTTCATGGACATTTACAATTCATATAAGAAATAATTTAGAAAAAAAACTGATTTATAGTATATCATAATGAGTTTGATAATTTTTAATGATAAATTCTAAAAATAGAATAAATTAAAATTTTATTTCTATTCGTAAAACTAATGAATTTAATTAAATTTTATTTAAAAATTTGCATTAAAAAACTTCATTCCACAATCTTAACTATATAAAAACGTTAACAAATATTTTTTTTCTTAGAAAATGAAATAATTAGACTGTCTTTAGTATAATATTTTGTTACATGTCACTATTTAGCCTTGTTTTATTAATTCACATTAAGTCGCGAATCTGGTTTGCACGGAGTTTCGTTTAATATTCCCCGGCTCGGCTCTTTTTATGACTTTACATTGTACTGCTTTTATAGCATTACATCGGAGAATGGCCTGTTGAAAAGGAAACCGAAAAAATTGATCAAAGATATGTTCAGTTCACCTGAACGAGTTATTTTTATTGGCCAATGTCAAGGTGAGCGCGATCTTGACTCCTCCACGAAATTCGTTTTCGATCTCGTGATCTTTTGTGCTCTGTTTCATGAGACTCTTGTCCTCCACCAGCAACGACTGCATTTCATTTTACAAAAATGGAGGGTCACTCTTATTTTCATTGGACTCTGTCTGACCAAGAATGGCTTAAATAAGATCAATATGGTTTGTCCTCCGAGCTTTGGTGGAATCTAAAGCAAAAACAAATAATAAAAATGAGATAAAAAGGCAAACAAGAATCGGTAAAATATTGGCGTCGTAAAACATTTGTTTTACTCTCCGTCTTATCTCCATCAGATGCCATACCTAGCTCCCCTGGGATCCTAATAAGGAGCGCAAATAAAAGTGGGCACTGTGTTTTTCTACTACTAAAGTAGAAAAGACGGGCAGACGACGACGACTAAAAACGTAGCGCCATAAAAGTGGGAAATTTTTATTTTCCAACCGGAAAATGGAAATCATAAAAAAGTTATTGTCGCGAGCGTCCTCATTTCCTGCTATCGATTAATTCACGGGACAAAATGGACCTGTCAGACGTCAGAACAGTTTCTTGCAAGTTGAGCTTTTTGTAACACCTTTAAAGAGGAATTACAATCATGTTTGTCAACCTTGGCTTGAATCTTCTTCTCCGATAGAACAAACATTACCCAAATCCGCAAGTTGTTTTCTGTTCGCAAGATGCGAAGAGTATTACGGACAATAATTACACTCAATCTCGAATTCCACGCAAAATACAGTTAAGTGGCCTCCTCCGCGAATCGAATCTCACTCTATTGTTGGGCCTTTTTCATTAATATTCCTCTTCAGAACAGTAATATTACTATTACAAAATAACATCTCGCATAATGAATGGCAGTCTCTGTGAACGAGTATGTGGTTCTGGACGGCGACACAGAGAGCAAAAGCTCAGCAATCGTAACGGTAAATGAACACAATATATTGATACTTTACTTTGCAGAAAGATACACACAATGGACGTAATAATAAATGATAGTCTCGGATGAAGGAGACAGATTCCAGCCACGCGCAAATTTCATCTTCAAAGTACTGCAATAATAATCGATCGAGTATTGTTTGTCGTTTGCCTCTTTTCAGTTTTCTTCTTTCTTTTTCCCTTTTTATTATTGTGCTGTTTATCATCGTATAGCTAAGTTTGTTCATTTCGCATTTTATTTGCTTATAGAATTGCCTGCCTGTGGTGGCCAAGTTCATTGCTTTGTCTTCTCGTTCGTCCATTAGCCAAGCAGCGCGGGCATTCCAGGTCAACAGCGAATAACAAAATTATCATCGCTCTGTCGTCAGCTTGGCGAAATGTACGTGGTTTTAGCGATTCCGCCCTAGACATGAGAACGCGATAGTCGAGAGCCAATCCACAAGGCACTTCATAAACTGTTGAACTGTAAACATAATAAACATTCCGGAAAACATGACATAAATGTAGTTAAACAAGCTTTGGCAGAGAAGAGAGAGGAAGAAGAGTGGAGTGATCAGAGCAGCCCAAGATTGAAATAATTTAAATCGACATTCCAGCAGGCTTAGTCTCTATCGAAAATACTACCTCAAACTGACTTTTTAACTGTAAATTTGTGACATCATGCGTGTCTCATTTAAGATTCAATACATAAAAACTAACATTTCACAACCCCCTCTGTAAAGTGTGGTGGTTGTACAAAATTTTAAAGTACTGCTCCTTGTTCCCAATCCAAATAAAAAAGGGTTCCCACAAACGTATATAGTTCCGTATAAATTTTTTAAACAAAGGAGGCGATGCTGAAAAACACACAACTTCACACACCCCTAATTATTTCCAATGAATTTTTCATATCGAAGTCCCGTTCTTCGTCCATCAATTATTGATAAATAATAGACAGACTGATTCCTTGTGGCGCGGTGGACGGCGGACCTCTCCATATCGTTTTTGCGGAACGCGCGTCGTGTATAATTATAAGAAAACCGTCGTCACAGCATATTTGCATTTTCCCACGAGGAAAATAGACGCAAATTGATTGAACTGCCTTCTAGAAAGAACAATGCGCCACACGTATGAATTTCAAATGAGCGAGCCAATTTTTTACAACACAAAGTCTCGGATCGAAGGCATAAAAATCGATAATTTGTTGTTTTTCAGCGCTTCTTCGCAACCAAACACACACTTACCGGTTTAACAACAACTGATAGCACTCACAAGTCACTAATTAGCCTATTTTCCGTGTTTTTGACAGTTTTGAACAAACGAGCGACGCAAATAATGGAATTTTAAAAATTTTATATTAAATTTGTGTTTATTTGTCAACGTTGCCAAATTATCTCCCATAAAACCGATTTTCGAATACAAAATCACCAGTTTTTCCAGAGCATTCCAGTTCGAAAAAGTCAGAAAGAGAAAATACTATATTCCCATGGAAATCAGAACGAGAGATCACAAAAATGTGAAGAAAAAGGAAAGTTTTTCGCGCCAAAATACTTTTTGAATAAAAATATCACTTTTATAATAGAATTCAAATCCGTTATTAAAAAGATATATAATAATGAACTCTCACCATTTTTACGCTCTTTTAATATAAAAGTTGTCAATCTTTCATTGCTGAGAAAATATTCCTAACCACCATATTAATAAAATTTTCATTCCCCTTTTCCGTGCCCATTTTAGAGGTATAGACTTTCTTGATCGTAGCTAGTTGAATGATTTCCATCTCTCTCTCCTCCCCTTCTCTGTCTAACCAACTAACGAAGAAACGGTCAAAATTGTTGTTTGGGACTCTAAAAATTGCAATTATTCGAAAATGGACGAGACTAAGGTGACCAAGACCGGTAAAATCTTCGAGGACTATGCAGATGCAGTGGGGAGAGAAATTGTCAAGAGTCTGCAGGACTCTGTGCCAAAGTTAAGGTGAATAACAATTTGAGTCAATTTTGCCGCGCACAAATTTCTTTGATTTCTGGGTCTTGATCAGCGCAATGTGTTCTATTCGCAATCATATTGCACCGATCCAGGCCTAATGATCAAATGACAATCACCAACACACAGATCTAAGCGATTAAAACTGGTTTTAATAAACTGTAAATTCTCTCCAGTGAAGATTCCTTTTCGGCCCTCGAAAAGTACAATGCAAACATTGAATGGGCTCTAATATCGCAAAAATGTGAATCAAAGATAAGGCAACAAATATCCGAGCAGATGCAAGGCTTGTGGCACGAATTGGGCTTGAAAGTCGCTATTTTGGAGTGGCTGAAAAGAAGGACAAAGAATAAAGCAACAAAGCAATGGTATTGAACCAAGTCTTTTGAAATATGTTTGCATTAAAGATTATTCTTTTGAACAGGCGGCCCTACAATAAGACCCCGTTAGAACAGTGTCAGCCCTATATTCAGGAAATTCTGAAAGGCAAAAACTATTTCCTAGAATGTCATTTAAAGGAACAGAGAAGTCGATTAGAAAAGGTAAAATAATTATAATTGATATTAGTATGATTTTCTTATGAGGGGATTGTCTTATAGGAACTGGTTCCTGCCATCGAAATGCACAGATCAAACATCAAAGCCATTATGGAGAAACAAGAAGAATTAATGGCTAAAATGAAAGGAATGAATGAAACCAACGAAGTTTTACAAAACCGTTTAAAAGTTATGCAAAAGAAGTTAATATATCTTAAATGTATAAATAGAGGAGTAAATATATAACTTAATGATAATTTTAAAAATTTGTTTATATTTTAACTGTATAATTTTGATAATATCGAACCCAAATATTTATATTAAAAATTAATCTCTGATAACTATTAGATTTTCCTTTTAGAAATCTATTTTTAATACGGGGAATATATTGTAATTGCAAATATAACAATAAAGCAATTGCTATCTTTAATTATAAATATAAGAGGAACTAATTTCATGCTCTTAATTATAACCAATTTGCTTTTATAGCTTGTAACGCTTGAAAGAAATAAAAAATAGCGCAATTGGAAGGTGTTTACTATTTATTAAGGAATTATTCTTAATTACATATATTCTTGGACGGAGCTTCGTCTCTTGGTCAATTGTATTATTGTATAGTTTAAAATTAGGATAATATAAAAACATATTATGTACATTAAATAATAAAAATAGTTGGATGGGGGTTGTGATATTTGCCAAGTTGTTTTAAGGGATAAAGTCAGGGGTTATCATCCGTTGAGGGGGGGTTTAGCACCAGAACAAGTACGGTTGTTTGCCAGTAATTTCGTTGTTACCCAATTGTGGTGTCGGTGAGTCATTGTAATAAATTAATTTCCGAAATTTATCCAATCCGTGAGTTCAATTTACAGATTGCCAAAATTAATATCTCCTCTCTCGCAATGCATAAAAATAGTTGATGTATATAACAAGAATTTAATTCCGCTTCGACGAGTTGATTAAATATTTGCAGCAGTGAGTCAGAAGGTGTTTCTCGTTGGTCATATTGTTGTTGTGATGCGAAATTGAGCCCACCTCGCGTGTATAAATGTCTAACCCATATTGCCCCTCCTCCGGAAAACTGAAAAAGGTTTGCAATCGTTATCGGTCTACTTAATTTTTTGCGGTTAAAATTCGCCATAATTACCTTATGCTAAATGTAACAGTGTCATCGATAAGACTCTGGGCAATGAACTTGGACAGTTTCTTCTCCTCTATGCCGTTTTTGTGGAGGGTGGCCATAAAGTCGGTCAATGGTCGGGACATCCGGAACTGGACTTCTATGACTCGTCCGGCAAATATTAAGGGTTCTTGATGGGAAATCGGAATTAGGCCAAAGAGACGGGTCGCTTTTGTCGGACCCCACTCTCCACTTGCGCAATCCGGTAGTGGTACCATCACTGTTTGTAGCTCTTCACAGCAAATCTTTAAAAGTTTCTATTAAAATATTGTTCAAACCCAGGAAAAGTGATTCTTTTACCTTGAATTTACAAACAGATTTAAATTTCATTGGTTCTCCCGTGAGGTACTCCTGTGGTGTGACTACGTTGGCGAAAATGTCCAATAAAAAGGCTCCAGAACAAGGGGCATGAACTCGGAATGCCACGATATTTCCGATTACAGACTATAAAAGAGTCATTATAGTTTTGGAATTTAAAAATTTAGGATTTCTATTACCTGCATTACAAATCGCTTTAAAGACACTGCATCAAAAGAATCCTCTTCACTGTCGTAAAATTTGAGATTGTAATGGAATA
This sequence comes from Clogmia albipunctata, assembly GCA_001014945.1. Taxonomy (NCBI): domain Eukaryota; kingdom Metazoa; phylum Arthropoda; class Insecta; order Diptera; family Psychodidae; genus Clogmia; species Clogmia albipunctata. Next base: position 8,017 of record JXOV01002392.1, read on the forward strand.
TTAAACATCCCTGCATATCTGCAGGCATTGCGATTCTGACGGTAGCAGCTCCTATAAAAAATTGATAAGTATTTAACAACAGTTTTCTAAAAGAAAATAATTTTAAAGAGAATTTTTATTGGACATTGAATGACCAAATAATACAAGAATTATTCTATATAATCTTCAAGATACTCTATATTTAAAAAATCTATTATTAATAAAGAAAGTCTTATTACCGGTATCATCTGTGTAGACTACAGCTCCATAGCCTTCGTCGGCGAAATGAAGTCCATAGCGGAAGAACAGAGATCTTACAAATGGCAGGTTTTCAAACTCTTTCAATGTGATGGGTCGTTTCAGTAACTGCCATTCCTCTTGAAGGGGGTAGAACTCGTAAATGAACTCGCGCGGATCGGTCAGGAAATAATGATCGTCATATTCATAACGCAGACTATCGTTCTTCCCGCGTCCCGTTTTTGGTGCCTCCTTGGCGTTGACCAAATGACGAGCTCCCCAGTTACATTGCACAAACCGCCATGCCCCAGCTACGTAAACCGCGTTCCACGAGTTCCGGAACCTGAAATTTTTCGAGGATGAATTTTTACCCGACGAATTGTTGTTGCTTGGAGTGGTAGTTGTGTCCGACCTTAAATATAATGTAGGGTAGGGTATCTGAATTACTGTTTGTCCTGTTTTGGTCAATTCCCCCGAAGAGAAAGCCTCTCTTTAGGGTATTTTAGTTAGTGAATGTATTGTGTATGAGTCTAATAGTTTGATTAAGGAACATGACTGGTGTAGTTTAATTATTGAGGTTTCTCTTACCTAGAATCTTGGAATCGAACTCCGGGCTGATATCCCGCACTCTTGGAGTAGCCCTTAATTACAACGCAGTGCAGACCGGCATAACTGCATAACCGCTTGAAGAGGACATGGTAACTCTCGGTGCCGTATTTGATCCCGCGCAACAGTCCCATTGGAGTGTCTCCGCGTAGGTCGTCGTCAAAGTGCATTGTGTTGAGGTTCTTCACTGTGATCCACCGGAATATCGTTCTCGCCTTCTCAATATCGGACGTACACCGGCCCACCAGCTGCCTCACCAAATCCGTGAACGTCTTTTGGTCCTCCTGCGCAACAGAAATCGCCACCCGATCCACCTCCTCAAACTCAATCGGATCCGTGTAAATCTGGAATTTGGAGACCGTTGGCGGGGCGGGTGGTGGTGCCATCATGGGATACTCCAGCGGAATTGTGCCCTCAATGAATTCATCGTCCAAGAATATGCTCTCGTTCTGCATGTACTCACTCCTTCGGGCACTGATCAACTCCAGCATCTCACTCGACTGCCGGTCCACCAAAGCGGCAGTTTCCGATCTTAAAAAAAGGAAAACACATTATTTTTTTAAATTGATAACAATTTTACAACCTTGTGATATAAAAGAGTGATATAACAAAATGAATCCAATTATAGTTTAAATTCAAATAATAAAATTATTTTCTAATATTTAAATTCAATGTAAGTATGTTATAATAATTATAACATTTACTTTAATAGTTGTTTGTGCCTCGAGGCTGTAAAATCAGGCGTTTTTCGCTTCTGAGTAGGACGTACTTTTTTGCAATTATTTCAAAAGAAAATCACGGTTGCAATTGACGTTCCGCATCAACAAAATATGAAGTTTTGTTGCAAAAGTATCTCCTAAATTTTGACAATGTAACAAGTTTTATTGTAGATTTTGACTTTCTTTTTTCACTAATCAATATCAAAAAGTAAAATTTTCAGTATCGGATTGCAAGAAAATTTAATACTATTCTTATGCAATTTGTACAAATAAGATCATCCAATTCGTTCATATTTTAAAGATCTAAATCTATATTATTGTTGTATTTTATATCTTTTTAATTTAACAAAACCAAATATTTAAATATCTCCTCTTACTAAAATATTTATTAATAATAAAGCGAACTAAAATAGTATATTATAAATATTTCATAGAGTTTAAGAAGAGAAAAAAATTACCTTTCATGTTCCAACATTTTTCTGGTCAAGCTTTCCTTCTTTTTGTTCCGCCTTATGGTCATATTTTTCTCCAGGTCTTCCTTTTGTTGTTCATGTCTCAATGTGAGAATATTCTGGTCATCTCTGGTTCGTCTTGTTGTGGCCAGCTCCTTTTCGAATTTGTGGGTGAGTCGCTGAAGTTCCCTCTCCCACTCATCCTGGATTTCGGACTGGATTTTTCTATCCTCCTCTTCTCGTTTCCTGGCAAACTTTCTGTACAGATCGTCCTCCTCTTTTCTGTGTTTCATTTCAAGGTGGGCTTGTTCCGCTCGGTCCTGAACAATAATGCAAATTATTAATTAAAGAAAGGTGTTAAAATTTTCAATAACTACAAGTATCCTTGAAATTTTTTTATTGTTAACAAATTAATTAGCATGTGACCATAAATACAATATTCTCCAAACATTGATTAACATAATCTGTGTTACATAAAGTGGCTGACCAAGGCGACTATTGACTATTGATCTTAATAATATAATTTATTGTGGAACGCAGATTTTGCTATTTGCTTATTCCGATTAGTTGGTGGGTGTTAAAAATACGAGAAATGAAATCAGCATTTTGGACAAACCTCGTTAACAATCAAGGAAAGTTGGAACGTGCTTTTGCATGAAATCTAATACGAAAATAATTACTCATTAAATGGGGTCTGACTATGTGGTACATTACATAGTTATTGAATAAAAAGACAGAGGTAAATAAAAAAAAATGGGAAAATGGCGCCAACCGACGAAACCCATTGATGAAAACTTTGAATTGAAGTCAGCCAACAGAACGTCAATGGAATTACAACTCGATATAAAGGTTGTGTGTTTGGCGTTTAGACAATAAATTTTAATCTTTATCTTTGTGGGTAACTCACAAGAGAGAGGTGGGACGAACGAGGAAAATACACAAATGTCGAATCGCTTTTAATAAAAGTGACAATGGCCACAAGACAAGAGACGTACAGCGGATTTGGGCGTTACAAACACAACGGCTCAATTTTGCTCTTGTTCGCCAATAATTTTACATGCATTAAAACAAGTTAATTAAACGGAATTATAGCGGTCCATAATACAATATGCAAATTGAATTTCATTTGTTGCGAAATGTTTTGCCAAAAAACGATCTGCTGTTTTAGTAACTTGAGAAATTTCTCAAATTGGATTCAATGGTATTCTTTTTATGATCCATCAAATTCCTGGTGCTGAACGGTGGTGTGTCTTTCCCAATGTTTCTTCTTCTGCAACTCACCACATACACGTGTGTCGCCAACACACAGCCAAAACCAGAATTCCATTTATTTGCCAAATCCAAAGTTGCATAACACGATCCGAAACCGAAAATATGGAGCCATACGGTTGTGAAGTCTGAAGAAGATCTACTAAAACAGTTTTATTGGACTTGAAATCTCCAATAATAATTGCCTTTAATTTTACCGCATTTGGATTTCGTTGTACGTGGGTCCAAACGACATATTTTCAGCCGCCACAAAAACCTACTCATTCTGAGCATTCAAATCTAAGCCCCAAAATAAACCATTGACAAATCATTATTATAGGAGGACTCCAGCCAAGATCTTCATGAATGGAGCGAGTTGAAACTGTTCACCAACTACTAATCTAATGAAGATATTTTAATTTTGGGTAATTTTGCCAATTATGCTAAATTTCTTCTTTGGTTAATTGTATTCTAATTACTTAACAGAATCCAATCGTTTTCCGTTCATCCGACCATTTTAATGGTCTGCCTAAAACGAAACGCGCGCAAAAGCTTTAAATGAAAAGAGAAAAAGCAGCAACAATGACGACCAGATCAGTGAACCTGGACAATTTCCGAGACGTGATCATTAATATTATGTACTCTCTTTCGTTCTCAATAATAATATTATTAATATAAACAATTACAATTATTTATGGATCAAATTGTATTTAAGAAATTATGATTATACTTTATGGTCCATCTTTGAAGCAGTTACAAAAGCAACTGATTATAAATGCTCATAAATTTCGTCTGTCCTTTGTTTAAGGTGGTTGGTGTTTGTTTGTTATGGTGCGATTTGCAAGATTCCATCCATTCCGGAAAGGGGATTGGATTTTAAAAGCATATTTTGGGTGAAAGTATTCCTAGGTTTGATTCCAAAATAGCCCGCCATTATTTCTCAGCAGAATGGCCAAAAACAATGACCTTCCTCTTCCGTTCACGCCCGCCGCCTGCAGTACAAAGAAGTGGGTCCAGCGCCGAACGGAACCTGCCATCCGAATTCGGTCTCTTAAATCAGATTGAAAACAAGAGTCGTACATTGCGTGCATTGTATGTAAATGGGTGGCAAAAAGCACCTTAACTTTCCAATCGGCAATATTTTCCCACCGCAGATCCGGGGCATAATCACTGTTGGACCTCTTCGTGCATCTCTCCCACTTAATGAGGGCTGTCAACTCAATGACTGACTTTTCAGCAGCTAGCCTCAAAAGACAGGTGAAATTACGTAATGATCTTAACCGTTTGACCGTTCAATTCGGCAAAATTATTACAGCTTTATTAAAAAATATTTCTACTTCTTGTCTTCGGTTTATTTCTTTCTGGCCACTTCACAGCGGTTAACTTTTGCGACTGGAAGATCACTGATCCAGCAAATTGGGCTTTAATTGCATCAGGATGAGGTTTTGAAAACGGCAACATTAAATGACCCATTTTTGAGCCAGTAAAATTCCATCGCGACAAATTCTGGTGGAAAGAAGAAATCCGTCCATTTAAAAAGGCACTACTCTTTGGTCGAGTGATTTGCAATTTTCTATTCTCCGATTGGCACTCTCTATTGCAACGGTGCGCGGCGCAGTTTGTGTCGATGTGTTCGAAATGGCCAAGTTAAAGATGATCGCGATCGGCCATGTGGAAACGAATATCATGTATTTATCAAAACAAAAATCTACGCCTGTGTTGGGGGAATTAGTGAATTACTACAGCTGGAGAGGAATTTGCAGAGAAATTAGTATCTGGGGTGATTGGTGGTGTGGTGACGACACAAATCTCGCTTTTGTATGTAACACATTCCAAAGATAATATTTGCAATTTAAATATGTTTATATAAAAGAAACAGCATCATCCGTATTATCGTCTCATCTCTTTTTTACTTCTCCAGTTATATTATTATCTCTTAACACGAAGCTCAGCAAGCCATTCCAAATAACGCAACACGACGACGATCAAACGAATGCATTCAATTTCACTTTGCGCCTCACATATTTAAATGATGAAGAAAATTAATTAAAGTGGCTTATTTATTGATAAAAAGAGATCCCTCTCTTATGATCACATCACTTCTAACGTGTATATTATTGAAAATACGTTATGGACAGTTACAAGGCTTACTTTGCACGATATTTGTTATTAATCTAAAAAACAAAAACTAAAACGCAACGATCGGATTACTTGTTTTTGTTTTTACAATAACCGAATTGCAGATTCGATTTCTGATCTTTGTCGAAGCGATAAAAAGTGAAACTCAATGATTCGGCTCTCGTCATGGGAACTTGAAAAGTGCGGGGAGTATTTTTCAATTTAGACAAAAATTGGAGTTTTGAAACTAAACAAAAAGTAATGATCCTCTACCAGAGACGCAGAGTTGAAAAGCTCTTTGATCGATACCCAAGTGGAGATCGTTATAAAAATTGAACAATTGGCGGGACAGTTTCTCTAAAATGCAGCCGGTCTTTAAATGAAAACATTAAAGAGAGATTGCTTCATCAAAAGACGAAAGTAAAAGAACCAGATCGTGTGTTTTACGTTAATTTCGCGCTTTGATAGATCCCTTGATGATGTTCAAAATTGTGTGTGATGATCGCGTTTGGAACGGCACTTTAAAGCTCTCTATAGAGGATTTTGGTCGATAAAAGTGAAGCCAGACACGTTTATAAGCAGAAATAAAACTGGTGAAGAACGAAGCCAAAAGTGTTACAATGGAATGAATTCGATGTCTGACGATGACACATGCCAATTTCTAATTTGCATAAAGCTGGCACGAATCCGGCAGAATCGTAGCACACGAAATTCTACTCGGTGGAATGCTGCTTTTCTAATTCGTTCCCAATTTTTGATGGGTAATTTCCACTTACCAAGTACGAGTCGATCGGCTTTTCACGTCGTTTGTTGTACGCCTTCTGGATCTCGGTCTGCTTCAGGGCATGGGCTATGTGTAGTGCACTGGCATCGAACCTCCCGTATTTGTAATCACTATCACTGTGATTCAGCGGTGAACTTGCCTCTCTCCCGTTGCTCCCATATCCGTTTGGTGTTCCTTGTCTATACGATCCTGAATAAGTTACGTTGAATTAAGTTAGTCAACTGTTTTGTTATATTTAAGATAACATAAATAGTCTGTTTCTACTTGGAGATTTAATTTAATTTAAGAAATATTTAAATAATCATAACAGTAAAATAATGAAAAATGCACAATCTCTTAAGATTTATCGGATCCGTTATATATTTATTTATCTTTTCGTAGTATGTTACCATTTCTAATTTAATATTTCATTTTGGTTCTTGGTCAGTTATTAATTGATAAATGATAAAAAGTATTTTCATTAAAGTGGTATAAATTAATCAAATTGAAGTGAGTTATTCTACAAAAAATTGTAAATACTTTAATAATAACTCAATTTAATTACTTTGGTATTAGCTAAACCTTTCTTTGGGAAGTTCAAATTATTTATTAACGGAAAAGAAAATATTCATTAAACAATTAATTGAAATCATTTATATTAAGCAATTCAGGGGATTTATTTTTTATCAGAAAAAATTTAATAAATAAAATCTCTTTACTTTTTCACAAACACTTTAATTTATTACTCGACAAGAAGTCATTTGATCAGTATTGAATTTCTTTTTTTAATTGCTCTTCTCGATATTGATTACCACAAAGCCAAATGAGTGTTTGCGTATAAGGCCTATTAGAGACATTCACAGCGCCGAAAACTCAACAAGTCAAACAACAAAACAATTGCTTTAATTGACACAATTTTTTTAATTTTCGAAAGATCTCAAATTGACTTTCGCGAATTATACACATCATTTGCTGAATGATGGCCATTCATTCGTCTTGAGTTCCCCCGATGATATATGGTTCTTATTGGAATATAAATGTGCATTAGTTGCTTTAAATTTACCCCTCATTTTGTAAACGGCTGCTGACCAATAATCAGTAGTTAAACGATATTTGATTTTCCTCCACAAATTGCCAGTTGAACAGTATATTAATTAAAAAGAGTTTTCGTACTCCATTTCATATGGAAATTGTAGAGTTTCTGCTGTTCCACCGAGCCAAGCACAGTACCATTTCTTCGTTCGGCTCGGCCCACAAACAAATATTTTCTTTTTCTATGAAACTTCGATCCATAATTACGGTTCTTGGCAGCCAGGCACATGGAAAATAATGCGGTTGTGTCGATTGCCGAGAAGAGAAAGAGCCCCCAGCCCAAATTATAACGATGTCACTTTTAATGCCATATAATAACATTCAAATTATATGTGTGTCTCTTTTTGGAAAATTCGATTCGAAAGGCTGATCTTAATTAAAAAATTAAAACAGAGGGCATAATGATCATTATTGTCTAAAAAGCATTATAATAAATTTGATACTATTTTATTAGCAATTCATCATCAATCAACAAAACAGCACCATTTGTGATTATCATTTAGTATTGTCAATAAAATAATCTGTTATGCATATTTGGCCTCTTTTTTAAAGTTTAGCTATTAAAACGATCTAATAATAATTTTAGAAAAATGGAGTGTTCCAAAGAGAATCCTCTATAATATATATAATGTAGATTATAGATACACATTGAGGACACATCTTAAAAAACTTGTTTAAATAGTTTTTTAATATAAAATTAATATTTAAAAATTAACTTTTTTATTTAAAAATTAATGATATGTCAAATTGTTCATTCAGTGATATTGTAAGATTCGTATTAACGATCCTCTCCCTCCACGATGCGACAACCATTACCGGTCTAGGTCTAATCAAGAGTTTTATTTTTAAATTATGTGATTATAACCATGAACTAATGATTCTTTGACAGGTTTTTGCCACCCTCCTTTTCATAACTTTCGTAAGTATCCATTTTTTGAATGGCAGCTAAATAATAATAGAAAGATCTAGTTTTTCTCTTCAATTCTGTGCATTTCATTCAAGCTTTGAAAACTGTCTGAGTCAAATAATTAAAATCGATTATAAATTTCAAAATTTTTCCTTTCAGTTCCTGTAAGGAACACTCCTCACGCCATGTTCCTTACAGGAGTCTCAACTTCGAGACTTCTCATGACTATTTGTTTTCAATGTATTATAAGTCAATTAAGAGCACCTAAAGCAGTTGTAAACGGATACAGTCAATCCGTTCATATTAATTTTTTTGTAGCGCCATTACTTATAATTCGCTAGGAATATTATTTCGCAATGTTATTGATATACACAAAATGGAAAACTTTTTTCGCGCTGAAAATGTCCACCCTAGATTTGATCCCACGACCTACAGGGCGCTAACCACTAGACCACACAAGTGGACTCTTATTAAATATAATCGGGTATTTTTATTTTTTTTCCGATATATTTTATTTTATTTCGACATTTATAATTTACAAAAATTTTTTATAATAAATTTCTTCTTTAATTTCTGGAGAAATATATATATATATATATATATAATTTAATATTTCTCATTTAAGCAATTAAAAACTATCTTAACTAAATTATAATTCAATCAAAAAATATTCTGTTCTTACCATCTAGATCTGTCCTCTGACCCCTAATCTGCTCGTTGATGAATTTGTTTGTTTTGGGAACGTTGAGCGCCTGTCTGATGCCCACCGACGTCTGATCCAAGTGACCTGGTCCGCTTTTTGGTACGTGGGAACAGCAGTACACCTGTAAAATGGGAATCCATTCACTGGCTGATCCAAATCACGATCCATAAATCGATTAAATGTACTGCATACCTCTTTGTCCTCCTGTTTGTGTTGATTATTGTAGTAGGTTTTGAGTGTTAGTTTGGTGCCGCAGTGGACGCACTTGAAGCAGCCCGAGTGGAAGAATGTAAAGTCTTTGAGGGGACCGATCCGGTCCACCTGGTAAACGATTTCGTTACACCGCAGACACGTTGACTCGTAAAAGTTTGGACGGTACATTGTGTGTCGTCAATTCTGCCCAGTTCACACAAATGCCCAATTATCCAAGAATTCGCACACACGATGACGGGGTAGAGATGAGGAGATGCTGATGTCGATGATCGCCCTTTGCTGATCTGGTCGCGCACACACACACTTTTTACAACGATCCGACAACTACACGAACCAACACATTTATTTCACTATTTTCTGGAGCCACGGTCATTGAAAGCACACATGTAGGTAAGGCATCTATACTGTACCACCTACAGATTTATCATTTAAGGAAACTGATCACTCACACTCGCCACCTAGATCAACATTCACTGATCTTTCTGTATGTATATTTTATATTTATTATTTGACGATCGGTACTTTTGGTTTCTTTGAGAGCTTTTGTTGTTCCGTTCACACTCACGCACTCACATTCATCACACAGTAAAACAGTAAAAATAATCCCATTCAGAAACTACCGATGTGCTGGCTCTATTTGGACTGGATCTCTCTGAAACGAAAAGCAGCCAAGAAAAAGGGGGAAGAGAATTATTAAGACACCTGTAATCAATCAAGGTTGATAATCTAATTTGGAAAGTGTTTCATTTTCAGATAAGCTCAAGTCGAATAATTGTATAGGCGGCCAATTAACAATAGATCTGGAGGATCGAATTGGTCTCGCCCCGCAGATCGTTCAGTTTATACCACACCAGCTAATTACAGAACAATAATAAATTGCAACATTAAATGATTTGAATAATGGAATGGATTCGAAGCTTAACTAATTTCCAGTTAAATTTTATTTGAATTGATAATTAGAAATGGGTGAAAGCTTTCTCCTCTCTTGCGATTATCGCCATTAATGGCGGAGTCAGCAACATATTTTTGCCGCTCATTTCAGTGTGCTTGTGTGTGCGCGCGATTTTACTCTCCATTTGTTTCACGAAATCAACACTTGATTTCGTTATAGAATGGACGGATCCGATCGGATTTGGTGTGGGTTGTGCTCTGTTTTTGGCCGCCGCCGCTGCCGCCGTCAATGGGTGAAAAATCCACTTTAAACACACCAAGATCGATGGATAACTGAGGGATGAAAATGGATCGGTTTTCAAAAAAGTTGAAATCTTCATTTCACAATTGGAGGAGCTGTTAATTTGCGTGCCAAAACGATATATTGCAGCACTAACCAAAACAAATTACACCTCAATTAAAAAGAAATTATGGTAAATTGTTTTGTGATTCCCATTGGCACGAACTGCCTTTTGATTTAGTCAAATGCAAAACAAGTGACGATAGAGGCCAGATCCAAGACAAATCGCTATACAAAGTCTCAGTTGGTAATAGTTTACAGTCAAAGAAATGGAGCTTTTTGATGTGTGCCATTAATTAACGATAACATTCAGTGTTCTTTATCTGGGCTCGATTTGAACAATTCGTCCTACAGAATTCGCACCTCCGAACACCTCGAATTTGTTATTAATGGAATCAAATGAAGAGGGTCTCTCACTCCAAGAACAATCCGTATTCCATGACCAAATAAGTGAGAACAACAATTTACATTAGTTGACCAACTGAGACGCCCACCAACACTGAGACCATCTCTATTTTAGTATTATGCCTCCAATAGCAACACCAATATGAAATAAAGTTTTATAAAATGACTGATTGTGGCAATTTATTACAGAAATGGTGAATGCAAAATAGCTAAATGAATTAATAATAAAAAGATTACAAAATCCAGTCTCATTGTTCGGGGACTCACTCCAATTACTGTTGATTAAGAAATTGGTAATTTCCTTTTATCTTGATCAAACCGACTCAAATTACTTTAATGACCACATTCCACACTGTTAAAGATTAAGTTTAGATAACTTGCCATTACATAAATCATAAAAATGTTACAAAAGCCATTTTTTAAAGAATTATCTGTGTTTTTATTTGCTTTATATTAAGCTTCCAAATAACAGTTTAAATGCAGCGGTCTGAGAGCTCTCTTGATTACCATAATTTGGCAATTATTATACAGAAAAGCCTACTTCACAGTTTCGAGCTGCTGATCTAATACTCTCAACAGGTTTTCCATTCCGAAAACAAGATTTTTAAAATTTTTCAAATTAACCAAATTTTCAATTCAAATTTCATACATTTATGATGCTTACATTGTGGACATATGGGATTGATTATACAACGCAAATATCAAAGATAAACATTCAAAACTGGTTGGCAAAAAATCAGCCCGAAATTCAATGATTTGACATTTAAAGGAATTGAGCAAAAAAAATATCGATATCTCTGTGAATAATGGAATATACAGTGGGAAATTGTGGAAATTCAATTATTAATGAAGGAAATTGATTAATTAGATTAATTCTTGAGTCATAATAAAGACTGAACAAAACTGAAGCTGTCTTTAAACGAAAGACTTAAACGGGTGGTAAAATATTTCAGCGACGAACCCGATTTGGTAAAGTCAAGTTTACCACAGCGAAACTTATTCAATCACGTCAACAATTTTCTACGGGGCACTGTAGGCAATCTCTTTTGGAAACACTTTTCTAATCCAGATTCATGAATTCACTTCGGCCATAGGTAATTTTATAGTTTTCTCACAAAATAACACCATTTCTGCCACTTTTCACTAATCATTACTGTAATAATATTGACATTAATTCACATTTGTTGTCGATTCCATTTGGACTGATTGATTTCACCACGATTTTGCATTCTATACCCGACAGGGACCACATATTTCTGTTGTTTTTTAATATTCTATTTACTTTTAGCACAAACACAATGTCGCCAAAATATTTATTCTTTATGAACAGAACCCGCAACAAAAAAACAGCACGAACTACACAGAATTGGAACAATGCAATGACAACTGACTGGTCTGGTCTGTAGCCACTCACAACCAGGAATTCGCACATTACATTTTAATGAATGGGAATAGTAATCTAATTTAATGAAAATGAACAAAAGGGAAATCAATTACGTATGAAGGTTCACTATTATTCCAGCTTGTGCTCTGGTGACTGTGATGACGACGAATCCCCGCTTTTCGCTGGCACAGACTTACAACGACACGGCAACGATCCAAACTCAACTGTTGTTGATGCGAAAGAGATGATTTTTTAAAAATCAGTCGCGAGACTCTCTTTATTTCCACGCTCTCCAAATAAGCCAAATTCAATTAGCGGAGAACCACAGTAAAATCACACAGTACATACTTAGTTTAGTATGGACTTTAGCAATCACTTAAATAAATGAAAAGTATTTACATTGATTGTTTATAATATAATTATTTTAATTGGTATCTAAATACTTCAAGGGAAACTTAGTAAAAGGATTAATAAGAATCTATTTTTAAAGTGTTTACAAAAGAAAGAATTAGAATTTTATATTCAACCTTGTATGAAATTCTGATTCATTAAATTTCAAAACAGAAAGTTCTTTTCCAGCAGCTTAACAAGTCTTAATTGATCTGGTTCTGCACTTCTAAAGAATCAGTGTTGTGATTATTATTAAAGTATTTATGTTTTATTATCGTAATTAAATTTATTAACAGTTGTTGGTCTGTACCAACTTATGAATGATCGTTCTCTACGATTTTCAACAACACAAAGCAATTAAATTAAATTTACCGCAAAAAATCAGCGTTCAGACAGACAATGTTTATGCACAGTCAAAGACAATGCGAAATAAAGTTCAAGTGCAGCTTTCGCATCTGATTTTCCTCTTAATCTCACATTTCTTTTTGTTTCTCGTTTGTTGGTGAGAAAGAACCGAGTTGTAATTTAATTATAAAAACCCAAAGACTGAATTCCTATGACACAAATCCGATTACAGATTATGTGAAGGATCAAGGGTCACCGATTTCCAGCAGATCAATTAAAAGTGGTCGATCAATAAATTGATTGAAATCCGGAATTATTCCACCAAAAGTGCCAATGTCTAGTATTTGTCTACTGTTGTTCGAAAAGGTATTTCTCTTCTTTACTCTCTTTTTAGCTCCTCTACCACCTGAAAAGTCAATGAAATTCCAGGTGGAATTTTTGTGAATTTCGAGTATTCTCTCTGATTTGTGTCGCGAAACTTCGTCAGCAGGGAAAAAACTATATAGCTATAGATTGTTGTATAAACAGAGAAATATGTAATAATAAAAAACCACTCCGCCAACTAAAAATTCCATTGTGAAAAACACCTCTGTAATGTATGATCATATATACATACTACGCTTCTACGAGTATGTGTGTGATCAACAAACAATTGAACTTTTTGGCATAGATTCTTCTCTCTGCGAGCGCGATATACACTTGTATTATTCTTCCTCCGTAATAGTAATTGACGAAAATAAGAATCAAATTACGTCTAATTTAAACTGAATTCAAACGGTGAATAGATCAAGTCTTTTTCGTGGGTAATCAAAACCCAAAACCTGTAAAAGTTCTTCAGGAAAATATATCCAAATCACTTTTTTTTGTTTGCCACAAAACACATATTCCAGCAGCACAAAGTTCACCCATTGTAACACTAAATATAGTTAATCTATTACTTTTATTACCGATTAAATGAGTCCTTTTTTGTATTATTTTTCACATTTAACCAGATTTAGTACAACCGACGTCGATCCCAACTAGACTTTTTTTATTACGAGAATTTTCTTTCTCTGTCTTTTTCACCTGTTCGTTTTATTAACTTCCCGATCACCACAAACAACTGCTAACAGTATTTTAACGTGAAAAGAAACACCCATTGGGTAGTAAAATGTTTTTTTTTTCAATTATTTTAAATTTCAAATATTTTTTATATTTTAATTTTATATTTTTATTAGGAAATTAGTAGTATAATTCAAAAATTAATCATATAAAACAATACAAAATTGATTAATTCACTTATAACAATTATTTGGCCTTTTTTATCTACAAGGGTGTAAAGTCGGCTATTTGTTTGTTGATGTTGTGGTTTATAATTAGTACTTTGTCATTAGTAAGACATTATTGAAAAAATGGATACAGATCTTGGATCGAGTGGATGTAACATGCCAAAGAACGAAAAATTAATTTAAAGGTCAAATTTTTCAACGACCGACCTGCGAACGGGATAAAATGGATCATATGCCTGATGGAGAATTTAGTGATTGATAAATTGTTTACTTTTTTACAATAAATTAAAATTCACACAAGATATGCTACAATTTTACTAAGAAAACGCCATTACCTATTCTTTAATTTGAGAAAAAGCATATCTCAACTGCTTTGGCCTGTAATAGTTTATTATTAACCAAGTAATTTCTCATCAAAATCATAAAAAAAACTATTCTAATATTTTAAAATATATAATTCTAAACATAGGTTGAAAAGCAGTCAATATTTATATTTTTTTATTAAATATACGAACTGGGGCTATTTTTTGGGGGGAAAAACTTTCTAAACCAAATTCCCTTTTGCCGTATGAGTATGTTAATTAATAACAAAATCTTACATTTAGTAGAGATTTTATTACAATAATAAATACAGAACAATTGGATGAATTAAATGTGAGTTCCTGTCGCCCATCCAACCAAATAAGTGGTAGATAGATTGATTTGCTTTTCCTCTGTTTGGATGAAAGCCAGTTGTTGGATGTGGTTGTACCAACGGGAGAGATTTAGATAATTTTCCTTATCCAGGTAAGTCAAATATTTCTAAAAAAAGAATAATTAAAAAAAACCCAAAAGAGGAAAATCATCTCAAACCATTGTATCCTGAATGAAGTAAAACACAATTAAATCGGCTATGGTGATAGACTCTCCAACTAGGTACGATCTGATGACCAGGTAGTTGTTCAATTCATCCAATAGGCCTTTAATCAGAGGTTTTTCATCGGATGTCGAAATTGTGTGGACAAACAAATTTGAATATTCCAGCCACGACGAAATCAGGAACTCCTTCTCCGAATCATCCACCGTCGCTTCCGTAAAGGTTTTGTTGTTAGATACCTCCACGAGGTGGTTTAAAATACTCACAAGGCCGGAGATTTTGTCCCCGGTTTGTAATTGCAAAACTGGGATCTAAAATTAGACATCCGTTAAAACTCTGATTATATTTTATAATATTGCCTACCTTTTCACTATTATACGACAGTTGTCCAGGGTCTGCAATCTGCAAAACCTGGCAAATTTTCTTAATTGCGTGAATTTGCCTCATTTTATCCTAGTGACAGCTGAAATTGAAATGTCAATTTGTAGAGAAAATTGTGCACAAAAAGAAATTGACAGCTTTGTTTTTGAAGCTTCCAATGTTTATTTTTACAAAAATGAATAAAATTAGGCCTTTTTTACTAAATAGTTCAAAAAGATTATTTCCTGTTATAGGACATGAAGGACAACAAATCAGTAATTATGGTTTGTTGCGCAGAACAGCCGTTCCTGTGGTACAATTTGGGAATATTGCTCAAAGGCGATTTTATTCAAATGAAAGTGAAAACAAGGAGACGATTCCGAACAGCAGCAGCACCAAACTGCTCCCTCCTTTAATGGCCTTTCCAGAGATAATCTGGCCCTCGATTATCAAGTCGTTCCGTAGCTTTTTCTTTATGCACATTATAATACGACCTTATCTCGACAATGATTTTAACCTGAAAGACTTTGTAGCGGGAACAAAACAGGCTCTGCAGGTAGTCTCCACAAAGTTGGCCGAAGGGGACTGGGATGGAGTGAAGGACTTTGTCTCGGAGGACATCATTTCTGAGCTGAAGGAGAATCTGAACAAAATGAACGTAAAACAGAGACACAATATCGCCATTAAAAAAGAGGACATTTATTTAAGTTATCCCTATCAAGTATTTTCTATTAATTACCAATTTACAAGACAATAATAACTAATCTATTCCCCAGATTGGAATTATATTCGACGAGGCTAATGAGAAAATTCAAAGGCGTTGGGTGGAAATTACAATGGTTTTTCACACCATCGCAGGCCTTCAGGAAATACTAAATAAAGGCGATGCTCCAATGAATATAAAGTACATGAATATTTATAAGATATCCTTAAATTAGTAATTGAATAATGTTTATCCCTTTCCAGCAATCATCCGGAGTATCGTGACAAAATTACTATTGCAAACTATAGATTTATTAGGGAATACACCAAAGGAATGGATAAGCCAAGTGTTTGGACCATAAATATGCTCAACGAGTTCAAACCTGTTGATTCTCTGCAGGAAGATTAGTTCAATTTGAAAGTATATACGTTCGTTTTTCATGGAAAAATTAGAATAAAGAAATGAGAATTTATTCCATTGCTTTTGATATAATTAATAAATCGCATTCATTGGTTGTTTTAGAATAATAAATCATCTTCAAATATAGGCCCAAGATTGTTCGACGTTCGTTTACAAAGAATACCGTAGGATAATCAGTTCTAAAGAACATATTCCATTTTCTAAAGGAAGAGTAATTACCAAAGCGGGATTTCTATTAAAACTTATCCCTTTTTAAAGATATTATCGAATGGTTATTGTATTACCATAGTAGGGTCAGTATATAATCCTATTATGGAGACGAATTTTAACAATCTTTTGAACATTCTGGTTCTGTATATGTATTTATTATTAGTCGTAGTTAGATGATGTACATAACTTCAACCAACTACGGTATTTAATTGAGGCGAGGTCTACTTTTTAGTATGGAAGACTTTTGAAGAAAAATTTTATATGGAGTTTTATTACCATATTATCTAGTTTTGGAATGCTCCTTTAAAAATTTTGAAATTCAAAATGTTATACATTACATACCAATTTTTCCTCTTTCAATTCCTGTAAGGAACATGGGGAGTCTAATCATCAAAAAAGGGCATAGACTATTTGTGTTCAGTGTCTAATTAATAGCACCTAGACCAGTTGAAAAAGTACCCTGTCAATCCTACCCGCCCATGGCCTCCGAGGAGGCAGCCGGATGCGTCATCGCATCGGCTACAAGGCGGTTTAGGAGCTACAAATGAAATCAGTCGAATTTAAATNTCAAAAAAGGGCATAGACTATTTGTGTTCAGTGTCTAATTAATAGCACCTAGACCAGTTGAAAAAGTACCCTGTCAATCCTACCCGCCCATGGCCTCCGAGGAGGCAGCCGGATGCGTCATCGCATCGGCTACAAGGCGGTTTAGGAGCTACAAATGAAATCAGTCGAATTTAAATGTTTTCTTTTCATTTTATTATAATAATTAGAATAAAAAATCGAATTAAATTAATTGAAATCCATTTCCGAGTTGTTATTGTTGTTGAAAATATCCTCTTCTTGGTAGGCAACTGGTGATGGAGGCGGGTTTGAAACTGTAATATAAAATAAATAAATTTGATTTAATATCAATTTCGAAAACAGTAATTAATAAGAATAAACATTTCCTTATAAATTCTAAAGTAATTGGATTTTTTAAACTAGTATTAAATAGTATTCACAAATTGAATCAATTTATTCAAGTACTAATTTCAATTCTAAAAAAACTGAAAAATCTGGATACTTATTAATCGACGACTCTTCTAATTATTTTATAAATATATTGTTGTATAAGGGTGGTTAAATTTGCGCTTTAAATCTTCGTGGATTTCTATTTACGGATATTAAATTTATAAACTGATCCTTTACCTTATTAACTGTCTATCCCAAACTAACCCTTCCCTTATACTGTGTTTGACCTATACAGCCCTCGTGAGCGGTGCCGAATGG
>JXOV01002392.1:26890-76369 GCA_001014945.1 Clogmia albipunctata
TCGTATATCGCCCTAGCTTTCCCTCCTTATCGCAATTGCTGGCCCTAACTTTAGATGTAGTATTTCAACATAATGATAAATGACTTATTAGAATGGGAAAGGAAAAAGTGTTTAATAGGCCGCATTCGGCACCGCACGCTAATGCAGTATAGGTCTGTACACTTTTTGGGATATTTTTTAAATTTTACTAATATGGACATTTAGCATGAATTACCAGTTATTTATGGACTAGATTTATATTTAAGTAAAACTATTAAAAATTAAAATATACTTACGGGTCGTCGAAATAGTGTCTTGTGGTTTGAGCAGCTCTATTTTTGGTCTTAGAGTGGGCGACCCCTTATCGTTGGTGATGAGCGTCTTTTTGAGCTCCTCAATCTCTTCGTCTCGCTTTGAAGATTCTGTACAATTTTCCAGCGTAAAGGCCTCTTTCTTCCTCTCCTCGGAAATCTCATCGCTGTGTTTGATCAGAAACAAAAATACTCCGCCCGAGGTGCGTCTTCGACGGCCGTTCATTATCATCATGCCGCCCTCCAACTCTATCTTTTGGGTCTCTGCAAAAGTCTTTTGCACAAACTCATCCCCTAGCGTTTTCGTTATTTGTACTAAAAAAAATAAAAGAAATATATCAATAAATGCATCATTTGTTTAAAATTAAATATTTCAATCAAACGACTTAAAGAACAACAAATATGAAAGATAAAAGAAATATTTTAAGCTAGTAAAGTTAATAAATATAAGTTCATCATTGCATCAGAAATAAAAGTGATACGTTTTTATCAATTTTATCACGACAATATCAAGAAATTGTGGATATAAATGAACTAACACTAAATTTGATATAAATGTTCTTTTTACTTAGCCATAAAATATATAAAAAATAGTTATTTTATTACAATCTTTGAAAACCCCTTTGAAAATAGGAAAGCGCTTAACCCTGAATCAAAGTCTTATTAAGTTCAGAACCAATTAAGTAAAATATGAAATAAATAGTTATATTTTCAATGATTATTAAATATTTTCTTGAATAATGTGGAATATAAGTAGATATCTTATATTAAATACAAGTCAGTAAAAAACGTTGGCTTACGAATTAATTGCTCGTTTTTCTCCTTGAGTTTTGACGACAACTCCTTGGCTAGTTCTTCAATAGTATAATTATCTGGCAGTTCCAAATCGTCCAAATTCCTTGGATTGTTCTGAGGCGAAGACGAATTTCTGTCATTCCTATTGTTTAAGCAGAACCGTTTGCCCCCAAAGTCCATTTGGTCATTTGAATCGTCCTCGTCTCTGTCGTCTGTTTCGCGACTGGCGAAAGACCGTCTTCTTTTCAGCCTGTTTGTACCGTCCTTGGCGAAACGATTTCCCAGAGTAAAATCGTACCATTCAACACTTCGGTTTTCGCCTTCATCTCGATTTACTCCAAAGTTCCTCATCGTTTCTGTGAGCGAATCTTCCCTCAGTTTAGCCGACCAAATATCGTACTTTTGCCGAGATGCAACCTGGGCAGATGAGGCCTGTGGAGGCTCAATAATCCGTTTACGTCGCGGATTCAAAATGGTTCTACTCGGTTTCAGTCCTTCATTTTCACTTGAATCGCCATCAGACGATTCATCTGTTTCGCATTCCCCATCCTCAAGATCACGCACAGGATCTACTCTCTCCACTGGCACTATATTTACAACCGTCGGCCGTTCCAAGGGGGTGTAACAATCAAAAGTGCTAAAATGAAAAACCTCCATTAGTGGTTTCAAAAGCAATAATTAGATTAATGTTACCTCTCCATAATAATTTAGTTTAATAATAAATACTATGTATTGGCTAGATTCAAATTTTCAACCTTGTAGATCTTTAAAACACTTCGATTAATTCGAAAATTAGGTAAATAATATTTGGGACATTTTCTTCATCTTCAGCAACAACAACAACAAACATGATGATGTAGATTTGCTAGGTATGTATAAGCAGTTGCGGAGCCAGGTTCACAAGTAGCAAACTCAAGAAATGACAGCGAGAACGTCGTACGAATTGCAAAGAAAAGAGACAGGTTCACACAGAGTGTTTTTTAGAAAATACAAAATTTATTTTTTAAATAAATTAGCTAATTTTAACTAAACTAAAATGAATAAGTGATAATCGAGTGAATGGATATCTCTTGCATGAGTTGTGCATGTGGCAAATGTGTTTTCTTTTAGCAAGTCGGGAAAAACAAGTGCAATAAAAAGTGTGTGGAAAAAAGTGAGAAGAAGGCGAGAAAAAGTTGAATGGGGCCCAGTTGACTGATTAGAATCTAGATTCGAAGGATTGTGCAAAGCGTTTCTACGGCTGGTGGCTAGGAAAGTGGGATCGGGCACGCTTTTGGAAGTAAAATCGGAGTGTTGAGCATAAGAATTATTGTGAATGGAGGAAGCGCCTACTACACCAACAAAAATAACCAGATCAATTGTCCACACAAACACAGCGACAGATTGAAATAATAATAAATTGGAAATTAGAGAAATTAAGTTTTTGTATGAATATCTTATTATGTGTTGTGTAGCTTGAGCTCATAGTGGCAAAAGTGCAGTAAGTGAAACATTTTATATGGTGGCGCTCAACACACCCAAACACACACATTGTTACCCGTATAAAATTGTGTAGTGTGGTAGTGGAGTAGTGTAAAGCAGCAACAAAATGGGCAATTGTTTCAGTAGTCCAGACCCCCATGTGCAGCCGAACGACGAGCTGCCCACCAGTCAGGACATCCCTGTGACCACGGTGGCGCACTCGACGCCCCCGCAGGAACCTGCTCGACCAATTCCCCAGATTCCAGACTCCAGTGAAACACAGATTTCAAATGCCAAAATTTTCGTGGCACTCTACGATTACGATGCCCGCACCGATGAGGATTTGAGCTTCCGGAAGGGCGAGCATTTGGAAATACTGAACGATACCCAGGTATGGAAGTCACCCAATCACCCTCTCCTCGTCCAGAACAATGCAACCCATTTGCGGAAATCCATTGTCATTTGCTGATAAACAAATGCATTTGTTTTCCATTATTTTTTATTATACGTTTACTTTGTTCGCGAAGCAGAACTATTCAGTATTTTTTTTTCTGTTTTGTAATTCTAAATCTGCTCTTTGCCAAATCCGCCAATAAATACCGATGTAATGGGCCATTGCTTTTAATCGGCTATAGGCAGCAACCACCACTACAAATTATTGAAAGCTTCGTGGTACCACTGTCTGTATAAGTATAATAATTCATTTCCATGATGGATGGCTGATTGAGGCGAATTCCAACTATGGTGAAAGCTAACACAAAAACCACTGTAATTAAAATTCAATTATTAGATGGCTGTGAGTGTGAATCCAGCCGAGTGGGATATTTTCCTCTAAATGCACACCTCTCTGCATTAACTAAAACAAAATCAAACGCCAATTGATCTCAATTGAAACAATACCTAGATTTTTGCATAAACATTAGCAACACTTTCGATTACGTACTTTGCAAGGTCATTTGCAAGCCTTGTTTGCTGGAAATTTATTGAACTGCCATTTGAAATGGAATTAGAAAATTTTATTGTTTCTATTAAGTTAATAGTCGAAATTTAAATATCAATTCTAAATTATTATCTACTTTTCATTGTAATTCGTCATTTACTGATTAATTATAAAAATAACTGATTCATACAATAAACATTTCGTGACTTTGAATTGTATATTGTTTTTTAATTAGATTTCCATTTAATATACTTAAAATATTAATTAATTGATTTATATAATTATAATTCTAAATTAAAAAGGGCTGTATTAAATGTGTTTTTATTATAAATGCATTTGAATTTTAATTTGCATTGAATGTAAATTTTTGTTTTTTTTTTAAATTTATAAGCTGGATTCTTGTTGACTTTGTTTTAAAATTGAAACTTCTTGAATACTAGTTTTATTACCAATACTGTTTTGAAATGAATGGAACTTGAAATCAATGTTCCAATAAAGTATAATAAATGCATTGTATTGAAATTGGTGCAAAATCAGCTGCATTCGACCTTGGCAATTCAATTTATTTTTTCGTAAGAATTAACTTTACCAAGTGCGTTGAGTTTCACCCTTTTACGTAAGTTTGATAAAGTTTTATTCAATTTAGTACACAATTTAATTTCTTATGTACAACAACGACCTATCTTTACTTTGAAGTAGATAAATTGGTTTGTCACATATTTTTTTTAATTATGAAAAGTCAGACTAATATCTTAATTTTTGATTAGATAAATTGGGTTGATTTATGTATGAGTTCATTGTTTTTTTATTCATTTGTATTTGATAAATGGTTGATAATAATTGTTAATCAATTTCATAAATAAATATATCTCATCTCAATAATAACATTACTTTGTGGGTATCATTTTTGTAATGAAAGCAGTTAACAGCAAATTTAATAAAACGGTATCTAACCAATTGATGACTTATTTTGTATAAATTAGCAACGCTTTTGGGTTAAGTAATACAATAGCAGTGGATTGTTGTATTATGTTGGCAACTCTTTTCAAAATAGATAATGCAAAAATGACGTAATAATTTGCGATCAATTAAAGAGGTATATAATAATGTAATTGTTTTCGAAATTCAAGTTCAACTAGTAGTTGATAGTTTTGTTTTGTTGCGATTTTATTTTAATTGTTTAATCTGTTTTGGCGGGACTTTAGATTGGAATTGAATCGGCCATTCATATTCATAGTAGAGAATCGGAACCACTTATGAATTATCATATTGAATCGATTTCTTTGGTTTTGCACACAGAATCGTTATCTATTTTTATTAATATTTAATCGAACAACAGAGGAGATGATTACAACAGCATGTGCTATACGTAATCGTTATTCTGGCCATAGGCTTGTAAATTATAGTCTAATTTAATGGGCTTTGTGTGGCCGAATCGCCAATTAAACGATGTGATTTATTTGTTGTTGTTATTTTTCAAAATTACAGGGTCTCATTGAAGACAGAGAAGTGAGTTGATTGGCGTGAATTTGTGCCGGTGTAATTCAAGAGGCGTCTGTAAATTCAAACAGTTCAAAAGCGCGCTTCAATTGATATTCCGAGTGTCTGCCAGCGCAATTTCAAGATCTTTCCGTTGCATACGCTGGCCGCTCTAGAAGCATGAAGCGTGCTCTGCTGACAAAGGGGATGAACATTGCTGCTTCCGATTATTAGTTGTGACACCTATTGTCATATTTTGATCAGTTCAAGACACGCATTGGATTTGCCGATATAGTCGATATTTATTGGACATTCCAAAGAATCAAGACGATCTTGAATTACTGCTTTGTTTATCCTAAAGTTAATTGCCCGTTTTTTCCGTCAATTAATTTTATTATCGATTCATTTCAGGGTGATTGGTGGCTCGCCAGAAGCAAGAAGACCAGACAGGAGGGTTATATTCCTTCAAACTATGTGGCCAAATTAAAGTCAATTGAAGCTGAACCGTGAGTATTCTTAGATGTACTTTTTTCCTTCATTATCTCTTGAAAATGTGTTTAGCGGAGAGCCCAACTTAACTTTAATGAAAGACAGCACAAGTAAACACGAAACTTGTTTGTTAACAATGAAGAAGACGAATGGAATTGTTGGCTGGAAGTGAATCAGAATGTATAGAAAAGAGAGACAAGTTATCATATCTCATATTACTTGTTGCGTGTTTCAATGAACTTTCTCTGCATTTGTATGTGATGTTTTACTAAAAAAGTTAATTCTTTCACGTATCCCCGTCAGCTTATATTCTGATCTGATGTTCTGTATTAATTGTGACTCATTATTTTATTTATTATTGCGTAATTATGTTAAATAATGCAAAAAAAGTTTGATTATATAAGACTAGCAATACTTTGTATTTTCTTTGTTGAACACAAAGAAATACAGTTTTTTTAAAGTTTACTAGACATTGTAAAAGTTTTTTTTGAAAAATAATTCATAAAGCAAAGACATGCATTTGCAGCAAATAAGCATCTAAAATAATCTACATAAAATACAATTACAGAATTTATTATATTGAAGTTTAATTATTAAGCTTTAGATCATGTTTGCCAGCGTATTAAAATGGAATCTCGTGTTTATCATTAATACTATTATTATTATTATTGCTAAGAACTAATCAAAATATGTTTGAAGGTCGTTAAACGATCTTTGGAGATTCCACCCCACAGTCGTATGCATAAATTTCCGGATATTTGTTGTTGTCACACCGGCAATTTTCGAACAATGACAGCAATGTGCTAATTTATGTATTTTTGCAACCAAATTAATCGATAACGACTATATTGCCTTATGTACAAAGAGTTTCAAAGTGGTTGAATGAGTTATTTTTCGTCGCCCATATTTAAGCAAATAAATGAAGAGATATATTTACAAATTCATACCGAACCATAGATTTGTGATACATATAAAAGAAATAAGACAGAAACGTGTGGTTGCAATAAATTTAATTGTTTTTTGGTAGTCTCGTTAATTTGTAGTCGTCGTTGAGTTACACCTGACCATTTGTTTGTGTAGAAGTTTGTTAGTTCGATGTAGTGGTCTTTGTGGCCAGATTTGCTTAGAAGAGATGTAGCAGTTTAAGGGTGAGAGCACAGTCAAGGTAAAGAGATACCCAAGTATTCAACTAATAAATATGTAAATGGTTTAATAGTACCTGAGCAATATGTCAAAGAGCTGTTGAAGTTTGAAAGATTTGCAAGTATTTAAAATAGGCTTCTGTGTCTGCAAGAATCGTCCGTTTCAAATACTGAGCTTTAAAGCTGAGCCACTACCAGTAAAATGTTAATGGAAATGTGATAAGCGAGTATATAACAGTTAATCGAATCAGAAACCCGTTCTTCTCTCTGCTGGCTGGTATAAATTGTGGATGTAAATAAGAAGCATACACACATGGCTGACACAACACATGGACTGGATGATTGGTGTACCTGTTGAATACACAGAAAGTGGCGACAACAGAATGAGTTTTACACAGCGAAGTTGGATTATATTAAAACTAACGTTATATAGCCAGGCGACGACCATTCATGAGTTGTCTCTCAAGTGCCGTGGAGCGACGCGATACAGTGCGCGTTTTCTCAAACTATATCCCCAGTAGCATTTGTCCAAGAAGTGTTTGTGCATATTTACCCAAAAAAAAAGAAACACAGAAAGACATAGACTAGATCTTTTAGTGCAAAAGTCAAGATTTTATGTATCTCTTTCATTTATACAATCGTAGTGCGAATTTAGTGGACACACAATAATAAACCCAAATTCAAAGTGTTACTGAAGTGTTTTTGGCGACCGTGTTGTCTGAGTAGGGCTTCCAATTCCGTGTGATCCAATAAGTGGGACGATTTTTGATTAATTAATTAATTGCACGGATTATTATAATACGGTGACAGGCTTTGCAATTATATAACGGAATAAAGTATACACTTGTGATTTGTTGACAATACCTGGTTTTAGTGTAGACTATAATAATGTCCGTACTTGTGGTGAACTTTGCTGCCGAGTTCAAATGAAAGTTTCTGTGATTTTTTTTATTATTATTTGCTTTGTCCGGCTGGGGAAAATCGACTCGGAATTCGATTGACACAGCACGGTGTGTATTTTGAAAACAAATGACACACAGTGTTTTAAATTTTTGTGATAAAATATTGTATTGAATGTAGTTCTCTAAATTTTTATTCCCTCAATTTGATGGAATTCACAAAGAGTTGCACTAAATCAAAGAATTTCGCGCTGCAAGAGAGGCCAACAGTTGTATGCATATGGTATATGAATGGATGCATTACAAGCATAATGTTGAATTGAGCAGAACACGCCCCCTATAGGCATGTGTAGGTCATATGATTAATATGGATTTTCCAGCAAAAGAACTGCCAATTTTGAGTTAAGATAAAGAACTTGAAGCAAAACAAAAAAGAAACTGTTAAAAGTGGACCATAAAAGGTCCGTTTTCCAAGTGCAGTAATCGTGCCAACGTCTGTGATCATAGCCCAGTGAAGAGCGGTTAATGGTGATGAGTAGGCTAATCTAATTATAAAACAAACAGCAGCGCTGCAATAATAGGCAACCCACAGAACGATTGGACCCGGATCTCGTTATGTTCTACACAATTCCATTTGGGTTCGCTCAGTGGTGAGCTATTGCTGCAGTTTAGTGTTTAAAAAGCGTTTTCCACAAAGCATACAAGAGTAATGTCTACGATTCCGGTGGTTTGGTGTGCGGATCCGAATTCAGAGAGCCGTCAGCTGACCGCATTCGCCCTGACGGGCATCCAGCTGAAAGGAGCCAACATCACGGACAAGCACATGAATGCGCTGCAAGAGCTGGTGAATGCGGCCTCTGAAGGACGGTTTGTCTTGCCATCAAATGGTGCAATTGTGCTACTGGACTGTGGCCTGAATATCAATAGCGAAGTGACTCTGGGCCAGGTAAACAATAGTTGCAAAATTGTCGAAGAGGAAGAATCCAACGAAGATCATCTATCAGCGACAACGAAAGACGAGAAAAGGCAACAGTCGAAGGAGGCAAAGTCAAGTGCTGACAAATTCAACGATTCCTTTAATCAATATGAAATTCTGTACGAGTTTTTGTGCTGTGCCAGGTGTATGAACGAACGGTATACGGCATTGTCCCATAATAGTAACGGGATTGGCTCATACACCCACCTCTGTGATAAGAAGGGCAATGAAGCTCTGATAAAGAAATATCTGGTCGACTGTAAAAAGCGGTTAGAATATGGGAAAAGCGATGCTGGTGGTGTTTCGACATCGGCTAATGACACGACGAGCAGTAGCAGCAACCGTAACAAGTTGCTTGCCTCATCGCCAGTGCAGCAACAGCAGCCTTATCAAAGTTGTGCCACGAGAGGGAGAAAAACGACGGTTCATCGGCCGATGAAAACGAAGAAAATCGGTGGAAACTACAAAAGGATCTCCATTAGACGAAGTGGCCGAGGTGGCAGTGTGAAAACAAAATGGGCACCCCGAGAGCACCTCTTGGTGTCGGATGCTCCCAGCAAAGAGGAGATTGAAAGGTTAATGTACGCCAAGGTGAATAAGTTGAAGAAGAAGCCAAAGAGTGGACAATTGCCGAATAATGTGAGTGGATTCTTGGCGGACCAATGTCGTGAAAGTGGTCGTCGCCATCATAAATCTAAGGACGAGGAGGCGAAATTGCCGTCGAGTCGAAAGACCAGTGTCGACTCGACGTGTACAATAAACTCACATGATTCAGGTTTCATTGACATTCTCAACCGTTTGGATCAATCCAATCAGCCCAGCGAGCAGCAGAAGCAGCTGTCAGCTGATCATTTAATGATGAGTGCCATAGAAAAGGGTAGACGACGAAGGCAGCGTAGAAACGCAGTCGTAGAATTGGTGATGAGCACTAAAGGGACGACCCAGGGTCCGCAAAAGTCCATGGATTTGATTACGCCGGCAGAACAGCCGACAAACAAAAACCAGCTGATCGATTCCGATCACAACAGGCACAATAACAACGAAATCGGTGAAGTGAGTATAATAATGAATTCAATAGATGAAGAAAATCATAGCGCAAATGACATTAAAGCTAAAGTAAAACATTTAAATAATGACGATGACCCTGAGGTAAATGAGAATTCAATGGAATCACTCACCGCTAAAATAGAGTGCTTGACGCAATCGAAAAATCGTAGGAAATCTTATGAGGAATTCCGATCGCTGTTTAAAACAGAACCCAGCAACTGTGGCCAGAAGAACGCAAAAATACGCTTTGATTTACCGGAAAAATCGGAGGATAACAAGGAGAACTATTTGAATAGGCACACTTTAAATCCGGATCAAATTAATCAGATCAAATCCCGCAGGAAATCTTATGAAGAGTTTAAGTTAATGGTTCGTGATTGTAATGTGAAAGAAGAGGTGGAACAAGAAGAATTATCTAGATCTAGCTCAATGAGATTCTTTAGAAAGAATTCTCTGCGGCCGAACGCCAACTCCCGAAAGAGTTCAATTATTAATAAATGGAAGAGCACAAATGATAGTGGCAGAAAGAACAGTAAATGTGATATAATCTATGATATTTTGCCAAAAAATGAAATGGAGAAAAGTGCAGACATGGAGACTAGTACAAATGGAAGCGTAGATAAAATGGAACCGTCAAACCTGGCATTGAAAAGGAATTCTATAGAACTAAATCATATGACAAAGATCAAGAAGAAGCTGAGGGACAGCAACTGTAATCTTTACGATAAATTGATTACGTACGGTACGATTTATGATATAATTCAAAAGAAGAATCTTAATTATCGGAAATACGACAAGTACATGACGTACGGCACAATATATGAGATTCTGCATCGGAAGTCGTCACTGACAAATCAAAATACCTACGAGAACTACAATTACTTTAATCGCAAGAAAAATCTGTCTGAGAACTTTAAAAATAAATCTAATGGCAAGCGAAGGACTCTGCAACGGAAATCGCTGGGGGAACTCATTCCATACTTTAGCCATAACTACTTTGGCCAGAAAGAGCATTCAACGCTGGACAATAATAGCATCGATAACACCAATGAATTAACAACAACCTCATCCTCCTGTGGCACAATTTACGACATAATGCTCTCGAAAAAGAGCTCTGCCCTAAACGACCTGAATGCCAGTGAACCCCAGCCAAAGAGTAGATTTATTGTGGAGAGAATCGAGGAGGATGATTTAAAGCAAACAGAAGATCCCACATTGGTAGTGTCGGCTGAAAAGAACGAGCTGGTCAAAGTGACTGTGACTAATTCGCCCAAAGAATGTGGCGACGAATCGAATAGGAGACGCAGACGGCGATTCTCCAATTTATTGAAATTTAACTACAGTTTCGAGAACAGCGCCTCTGCCACCACTTCAACGACTCCGTTGGAGATTCCGATCATTCGCGTTTCAAGTGACGGAGAGGACCATAAACATGCGAATACTTGTTCCAGTAACGTTGATTGCTGTGGAGATCCCCATAAATGCGTATCTAATGAAGTCACTGGCGACAACAACAGTCCACATTTGATCGATGAAGGTCACCGACATTTGAAT
This sequence comes from Clogmia albipunctata, assembly GCA_001014945.1. Taxonomy (NCBI): domain Eukaryota; kingdom Metazoa; phylum Arthropoda; class Insecta; order Diptera; family Psychodidae; genus Clogmia; species Clogmia albipunctata. The sequence goes on from JXOV01002392.1 coordinate 37,963, forward strand.
ATGAATATTTCGAAAAACCATCACGATAATTATGCAAAAATTAATAAACACCGACTTATTGAGAAATCGCTGATATACAAGTCGAATTCTTTGGATGTCCTATCGACGATATCGTCCAATTCGCCGGCCGAGGAGGATATGGGCAAGGTCGTCGAGGACAACAAGAGTCCGATATCGTATGGCATGAAAAAGAACAACAGTGACAGTTCCCTTTCGACAAAATTCGCCTCATTAATGACCAGTTTTTTGCAAAATGGCAATAATTCGGACGCCGAAGCGGCGACGCCAAGTTCAAGTAAAAGTGCCATTCGAAGATCAGATGACCTGAAAAGTTTGCAGCCACAAACCGTTGCCCAGAGCAGTCATTCTGGTCCACAGGCGGCAGCATCCGCGGCGGCGACGGCGACACCCAACAATTTTAAGCTGTTTTTTGCCAAAAAGAACACCACCCGTCGCTTATCGGAATTTACGCGTGGTGAATTTTTGAACGAGAAACCGTAAGTTTGATTGCACCGCATTTTTACCATTTTTTTTTTATTTCTGGGAAATGTACAATGTCTTATTTTCGTGTAGGCGTTAATCAGTAAAGTCCAAGAATTGGATAAACATCGGAAATTTTCCACTAAATTCAATGATAAATAAAATTTTTGCTTATTTGCATACCAGTTTGTCATGAAAAGAGAGCATTACAATTCTTATAGAATTACATCTTAGATTGGAAATACAAATGTGTGTGATTTTTGTTATGGTTTTTTTAAATTTATTTATCTGCCTTGTCTGATATATAGTTTAGATTGGATTTTGGGGCAACGGTCGATTAATTTTGGACAAATCACTGCTATTCAGTTATGTCATTTGGGTAAATCGCGAGCAATATGGACTATTGATGTTTAGTCCAGTGGTAACGTCATTTGATCCGCATGGCTAGTGTTTAAAATGAGCGAATAAATGTGTAAAAAGAGAGAGATTTCGCGTGGCTTTTTTTAGTTTATATAGTAATGACGAAAATTTCACTTGGTCGTCGCTGAAATGTTTTATTCAATTTGATTGATAATTCAATATAATAAAAAAAGGCAAGTAGTTGTTGGCGTACAAAAAACACAAATATCAGCTGCTTCGCCAATTTATGTATATGGAATAGGTAAATGTGTACATATATATATATATACACATATGAGTAGTTTATTAAATCGTCAACTGGTGGAAAAGAGATCTCTGTCTGGCGCCGTTTTGGAATGTTTTTCTTTACAAAGTTTAATGATTGCAATGAACATGTTTTATTATACTGTAAATTATTTTTATCTCTTCAATACGTTTGATTGGGTTTTTCGTAACAGTATTGCTGCACTCATCGTATGATGCATGTGGTATTGTAAAATTAAGTAAAAGATGCCAAATATTTTTGAATATTGCGAATGAATTGTAATTACGAGAGTCAAATCGGCGCATTTCAAAAGACTTGAATGCCCGATCAAGTCATAGATTGTGTAATACAGACATGGATGATTGAGCTGAAGAAGAAGAAATGGAAGAGATTGATTTATCGTATCCTTTTTTCTAATATATTGATCGAGTATAGTGAAATTCTGTTTATTTAAAAACAAATTATTCTCAGACCGGGTTACCGATTTCTACTTGATTGATGCATAATAACACATTTCGCAACTAACGTATAGAGTGGAGAGGAAAAGTGCAAATTATGTTTGTCGCGACAATGCCCTAAAATGCATCAGCTCTGGCTGCTTGTGATACTGTTGGGTTTAATTTAATAAACCTCTTCTCATCTGGTGTGTGCTTTTTTGTTGCTCTGTGTTATATATACTGGTATCTATCTAACTAATAATTAAAGCGAGTACGTTTAAAAATAGAAACGGACAATAATAGTAGATTGGCAAGTGATGGCTGTGTACTTATATATATTTTCATCTTATCAAACTGGCTAAACTATCTCGTCATCGTCATCTGGTTAATTATGTGTGTTCAATAAATGGCTAACATGAATGTTGCTGGCTGCTAATTATTGTTTCTCTTGTGCCTGGCGTCATGAGCTATACACACGGTGTGGCTAGCTAACAAAAAAGAGAATATCACTTGACGGGCAGACAGACACCACAAAAATAAATGTAAAAATAATCTAGTGCAAAATGGGACTATAAGATGGTCAATATAAGGCCGTTAATACGAGTAGCATAAAGAAAAGGCGGATAGATTTCTCGATAGACGCAAAGAGACGTGACAATAGTATGTCAAATCCTAGTGCAGTCAATCACTATTTTATTGGTAGATTTATCGTCGTCTATCAAACTCAAAAATTTGCAGCGATTATCACCTGCTGACATTTGATGTAATGTTGACTTGAGCAGGAAACTCGAAGAATGTCAACATTAATCGTATTAGAGTGGTGCTGCTGCTGCTGCTCCTAGTCTAGACAATTGTCTCTCTAATGCAGCCTGCGAAAATGTTAATCGCTAATTTTATGATGTTTGATAGGAATTTGAAATGCAACAATAATATTTATTTTATGATTCATTCTAATTTACATGTGACATTATATTGTCATTTGTGTAAGATTTTCCAATAGGCCTATTGCAAATTAATTAACGGTAGTAAATAATGTGGCGCCAATTCATATATAATTATAACACTATGTAATGAATATTACTTTCTAGAAATTAGATTGATTATTGCAATTTGTGTAATTATGCGAGTTAATTACTCTAAATGGGGGAAATTGTTTCGCTTTGAAGTGGGAGAGTTTCGTGGAATTAATTCCTGTAACCAACTAATTTTGTATGATAAATATCTCGTTTAAAAATAAAAATTCCAAATAACAAAAACACTATATACTTGTTTCTTCCTACCTTCTATTTTATTATCTTGAGAAATTTGTTATTGTTTTATTTAACTTTCATTTTTCTTTCTTTGATTTAAACAAGGTTACATTTTTTATTCTTTAATACGAGTATTATTATATGTACAAAGAAATGTTAAATATCTTTTTCATCCATTAAGTAAAAATTTTAAGAATAATTGAAAATGCAAATTAATACTTTATGTTTGTATTTTTTATTTCAATTTTTAATTATAGTTGTTTTGGTTATTGAATTAAGGTGAAATTGCTTTAATTTTGGTCAATAACAAGTCGGGAATTCATACTTTCAAAATACCGATGATTTATTGGCCGAGATGAGAGGAGGGTTCATTTAACCGGATGATGATGACTTGGGAAACGATAAAAAGCTGACTGTGTCCTCAATTTTATTTCGCAGTCGTTGTCCTCAGACACAATCGCCTTAAAATTCCAATCGATAAATCGCGAGAAAGGCAAATATTGTTCTATTATTTAACAATAGCAGTTATGAATGTTGGTCGGTGACAAGGGGGTCATAAAAACGTCTAGTTCAATTGCCATTTCGAAGGATAACAAGGAAATTTGTTTGCAATTATCGATACATTAAGTACATTTAATTGTTATGTTGTTATTGGACCAGTACAAACAATCGTTTTTATTGTTATACGTTTTTTTGCAGCTCCATTATTCGCGCAAGCTGATTATTTAAATTGTAACTCATACAATCTAGGTTATGCAATATATGATTTGCGTATTTTTTGTATGTCGCCGTATATCGATAGATGCATTTGTTGGCTGCCTGAAAGGAACAGACAAATTTCAGCTGGCCAAATGAAATTGGGTTGGTTTTTTGAAATCTTGTGATTAATTGAAATGGTGTTCAATGCAATAAATCCGACCGAGTTGACGGTTAGCGTGCTGTTGCGAATTTTATAACGGATTGTCAATTGTTGGGACTATCTATACATTGAAACGCCGACAATTCCATTCATTAATTCCACAAGTACGACAAACGCAATTGTAGCAGTGTTTGAGAAGTGGCCAGTGATCTCAGAGAATAGTTAAATAATAAATGGATTTTCTAATCATTAGCCTTATATAATTGTGTGTAAGCGGCTCTTTTTCCTATTTATTTAAAATTGATCTGTCATCGATTGCTAATATAGTCTGCACATCAAACAGAAAATAATGCGTACGGTCAATAGTCCTTGATTTAATAGGGAGAGACGAAAAAAAAAATTGTGAAATGTTTGCACTTATACATCAAGTTTAAAATAGTTATTTATCATAAGTGCATAAATTTTCAATATTGTTTCAATATTAGTGTAGTTGGCAGATTGACGAAACATTTGAAATGTCATACAATAGTGGCTGAGCCCCATTAGGTATTTGTTATGCTGATAGGTTTTGTGCAATTTTCGTTCAAGTTTTCCATAATTTATATTTTTGCAACAAAACCTTGAACGTTAAAATACTATCAAAAAGATATGATTTATTTGAATTTTTTATTGAGAAAGTTTATCTTTTTTTGGCAAATACTCTAATTGCAAATAGTAGATCCAAAAATCAACATTTGGTAAGATTTCCTTCCCCCTTTTACTAGATTTATTTGTGACTACTATTTAGATAGAACATGTTTTTGCTCTTTTCCATCAAAGCGGCAGAAATTGATTGTTTTTTAACACGCCCAAAGTCATATTTAAAATATGCGGCAGCAGCGGCAACAAGTGAGCAATTCTTGTTCTGCCCCGAGGTAATCTAACATACGTTCAGACAATTTGTTGGCGAGCTTGTATATAATTTCGGAATTCTTACACGTCATTAATTATTTATTTATTGTTTGAGCGCGCAATTGATGAGTCTGTTTTGTTTTTAAAAGTGCTCCATCACAGAGAAGACCACAAACGTTCTTTAACTGAATGCGAAGGGAAGAAAAAGTTGCTTCTAAAAACTGGACTTCCGGCGAGAAAATTGCAATTATTGTTTATTGTAATTTTGTACATAATTATTAAGCGTTATTGTAGCACTGGCAACTACATATTTATGTAAATTATATGCGTAGGGATCTAAGAAAGGGGAAGATAAAATTGAATATATAATTTCATTAATTGAAGATTTCTTTGAAAAAGGATGTTGAGATGGTAGCTACTAGCTTTGAATATAAAAAAGGCTCTCTGCGAATTACATTTTTAAAGATTATCTTGTTGTTTTTTATAGCATAGATTTTACAATGGATTTTATTTTACAGATGGTATTTCCGTAAAATTAAGCGCATCGAAGCGGAGAAAAAGTTGCTGCTGCCGGAGAATGAGCACGGAGCTTTCTTGATTCGTGATTCGGAAAGTCGCCAAAACGACTATTCTTTATCAGGTTAATTAGTTTTTTGTATTTCATAAGAGAATCGGAATTTTAATTTTACTTCTATATTTCAGTTCGCGATGGAGATACCGTCAAACATTACCGCATTCGACAACTGGATGAAGGAGGATTCTTCATCGCTAGAAGAACAACGTTCAGGTAAGTTGCAGTTTTTATTTGTAAGTTTTAGTTGTAATTTTATTTATATTTTGATTATAGAACTCTACAAGAGCTAGTGGAACACTATTCCAAGGACTCTGATGGCCTGTGTGTCAATCTCTGCAAGCCATGTGTCCAGGTAAGACTTTTTTATCTCCTCCATAAATGTAATATAAAGTTAATTGGATTGAATTTGTTTAAATGTTCATTATAATTCTTATTAATTGATGACAATTTTTAAATCGAACTTATTGTTATGAATTCTAAATATTTATTAATAAAAAAAATAACGACCACAACAGCTCCTGATGAATACTCTAAATTAAACAACTGTTTTTCATTGTTTTTATTTAGTCAAACAGTATTTTGGGCCTTTTCGAGGTAGAATCATTTTTGTTCAATTGTTTCCAATTTGAGATTGTTTAGAATATTATTCCTGTATATCATGTTTCTATCTATTATATATATTGCCATCATGTTATGCCATATTTACTATCTATCTGTATTCACATTCCTCTAGATTCTTGTGCTACTTGTTGTCATAAATCTATTTTATGGTTTTTCAGTATACTATATATATACTTTTTGTTAAATATATTTTACACTCACATTTATATTTACCAAACCAGGCTGTTTCAGTTATATTATAGTAATTTAGTGGTGGATTGATGTTGAAACCGATTGCATTAAATGATGTAAATTTGTGGCTAAATTACTCTAACGCCACCATTGGTGTGTGTGTGTTTCAGATTGAAAAACCAGTGACTGAGGGATTGTCGCACCGTACTCGCGATCAATGGGAGATTGATCGAAGTTCTCTCAAATTTGTCCGTAAACTGGGATCGGGGCAGTTTGGAGATGTGTGGGAAGGACTGTGGAATAATACGACACCGGTGGCGATCAAAACGCTCAAGTCGGGCACAATGGATCCTAAGGATTTCCTCGCCGAAGCACAAATAATGAAAAAGTTGCGCCACAACAAACTCATCCAGCTGTACGCTGTTTGTACAGTGGAAGAACCAATTTACATCATTACCGAGCTAATGAAACACGGCTCTCTTTTAGACTACCTCCAAGGTGAGTGCAATAGTGACTTTCACGACGAGTAAATATAGCAGACTTTTCTGCGAATCCAATTTACTTCAACTTATTGGTATTTATTGTTGTCATACATTGTAATTTGTTTGATCCATTGGCAGGCAAAGGCAGAAATCTTAAGCTTCCGCAACTAATAGACATGGCCGCGCAAATAGCGGCCGGTATGGCGTACTTGGAGTCCCAGAACTACATCCACAGAGACTTGGCAGCCCGAAACGTTCTGGTCGCTGACAGCAATATCGTCAAAATTGCCGACTTTGGCTTAGCTAGGTAAGAATTTTAGCTTCTTCGTCAGAATCATAATTTCTATCGAATTTCTTAATTACTATTTTAAATTAATTTAGAATAGAAACATAGTTAAAAGTACTTCAATTTATAATTTGAAAATGAAATGTTTAGATATTCTTTAAATTATTAAAATAAATAAATCAAATCATTAATCAATTATCACAAGTTTTCAAAACTGTGATGAATGACGTGAAATTCATCATGTGATTTAGTATAGTATTAAGCAAAAACTCTTGGATTTATAGCCAATATATTTTTGGCTCTCAATCAAATCAAACTAATTGTATTAGTTAATAAACAAATCATAAGCTTGTGATTTAACGTGCTGCAAATATTTTTTATTATATTGATCACCTGCGTTGAATTAGTCATTGGAAGTGGAGACGTAATCGATATTTGCTTTGATCAATTTAATTGGGTTAATTATCGTGGTCGATGATAATTTGTGCTGTCAAGAGAGTGTCTTGCGAGAAGGGAGGGAATTCCAGTGGCAGTTGGCAATAATTAGCATTCACTCTATCATTTCAGATTAATTAAAGAGGATGAGTATGAGGCTAGAGTCGGCGCTCGGTTCCCGATCAAATGGACGGCTCCAGAAGCGGCGAACTACAGCAAATTCTCCATCAAATCGGACGTATGGAGCTTTGGAATACTGCTGACTGAGTTGGTTACATACGGTCGAATTCCATATCCAGGTAATTAATACACTCTAATTGGATTTGTTTATAGTCGAGGCGTAATTCAAGTAGTGTGACCAAACCACTTACAAAGCGTTAATCAATTTTAATAATTGAATAAACGAAAATATTTTCTGTTACTGATTTTAAAATTTTAGACTTTATTAAATGACATAGTTTAATTGCAATTAAATTTATATCATTTATGGAATTTAAATTAATGATTAAAATGTTCACAGCGTTTATAGTGCTCCATGTTATTGTAAAATGTAATAAATCTTAAAAATTTTCTTATCTTACAAAGTTACAATTGCCTTTTTTCACATTCTGATCTGAAGAATATGGATAAGAATTTTAATCAATGTTAATTGAAATAAATTATGCTATATTTTGTAAGCTGTTAATTATATTTGATATTATCGGCTTTAGTGAAAAATAGTTTGTATTTAAAAAGATTTATTTGTTAATGATTTAAATATTAGGCTTCAAAATGTAAAAAATGGTCACATTTTTATGGAAATTAAATACCAGTCATAGAATTTATTTATTTATTTATTATTAATACAAGTGAAGAAGTCCTAAAGCCCATATGTCCCGTTACATTTTAGTTTTTTTTCTGCTACATGTTCCATAAGATATCCGTGTGTGAGTCGAGTGTGGCCTATTCTAAGTCTGGCTAGGATTTGGCACTCTCTTCTGTTTAGTCCTGATGGTGGTGACTTATGTTCCAACTTGAAATTAAAAAGAGTCATCCTATTGCCTGATTTTTGCCAGTTGAGGACTTTTTGGTCATTTCTATTCTTGTTTAGGATGTTTAAATATTGTTTTATGTCTAGTTTAAACAAAAATAGCTCTTGGTTTTGAATTAAAATTAACTGATTAAAATATGCTTTTTCTAATCTTAAGTGGTTATAAATAGATTTTTTCACANTCTGGTTTTTGCCAGTTGAGGACTTTTTGGTCATTTCTATTCTTGTTTAGGATGTTTAAATATTGTTTTATGTCTAGTTTAAACAAAAATAGCTCTTGGTTTTGAATTAAAATTAACTGATTAAAATATGCTTTTTCTAATCTTAAGTGGTTATAAATAGATTTTTTCACATTTCGAACTGAAGAATATGGATCAGAATCTTAATTGATGTTAATTTAAAAAATTTTATTTTATTTTATAAATGTGTAATTTCTTTACCGATAATAATAAGTTAGGGTCAAGAATGATGTTAAACAGGGAAAACTAAGGCGAATTACGTGGAGGAACGCATGGCTGTCCACTATACATTTAATGACACGTTTTCGTATTAATATATTTTATATGGGAGAAAGGGTTATAATCCCCCTAGTGGGCTATTTGCCAACTTACCAATTTTAAAAACGGTAAACTAGTTGCTAAAAATTAAATAAATAATTCAATTAAATGAATGTGATTTGATTTCGTTACAGGTATGACAAATGCCGAAGTACTAAGTCAGGTGGAACACGGTTACAGGATGCCGATGCCTCCGAATTGCACGCCCGCTCTTTATGACATAATGCTGGAGTGCTGGCACAAAGATCCGATGCGACGCCCCACTTTCGAGACACTCCAATGGAAGTTAGAGGATTTCTTTACGTTAGACCAAAGTGATTATAAGGAGGCCCAGGCATACTAGACTAGACATATTATTCAATGATAATTCCTCGAGATTCGACAGGCTTTCCTTATTTAGGGACTACATTAAGATTCTACAAGATTTTTAAAAAACACAATTTTTATTTACTCTCGGAGCAATATTTGTTACATATAACTAAATTTTCTTTTATAAATTATGCCGAAAACGATATTGATACAAAAAAACCATTTTAATTTATTACATTGTCGTTTTATGTATTACGATTTAACGTCAAAAGCGTCTATATATGTTTAGTTAAAAGAACTGTAAATAAATTTATACTATATAAAAGATGGTATTATGTTAAGAAATTTGTTTAACCTTTTCTAACAATGTTTTGTCCCCTTTTTTACTTTTCTAACAGCCATTCTATTACTGCATTACATTTATTAATAGTAGAGTTAAGGCGTTAAATTATGTTTACTCTCGGTTTAGTTATTATGCAAAAAAAGAGAATAATATAGTGCGCGATACTGAACTAGGATTGTAAGAATTTAAACCTTAATGTGTAATCTGTACTGTAATCCACATTTTATAATTATCGATATATCTGATCCGTTTTCATTTCGTCTTCTTTTATCAAGTGTATATCTTTACCATAAATATGGAATGTTTTCTCACTTAGACTGAATTATTATATTATTACAATTATTATACTATTAAGTATAGAATTGCATCATATTAATTTTATTTTTCGAAATCAACTCATTATAAAATAAAGAAGATATTTACGTAAATTAATATAACGTCTTTTATTTGCTGATTATTGTGAACTGTTAGGAATATTTAATAAAAATAAATTGAATCTTGTTTTTGCACATTTGAATCGAAAAGTTATAGCTTTTCAACAAAAATTTAAGTATCATAATGCACTAGTTAAAATTTTGTATTTAAATAGTTAAAAAATAAATTTGTTTCAATCACAATTTCAGCGCCATTTTGAGGAAAAATTTTAATCCAGGCCTTTATAACGATCATATGGAGATCGATAACCAGTTAAAAAACTGCAATTTTTGTTGTGTATTTTTAAAGAAAATTGCAAAACAAGTTATGTCCTGCTTTTGTCCGGTTTTTCAACACGGGAGGGGTCGTTTCCTCGTTGAAAACCGTTCATTGTACACCCTTGTAGCACAAATAATACAGTTTTTTACAATGCGGGTTTATTAATAATTCTATGGAGTTTGTTTTTAAATTAATTGTAATGTAATATTGGACCAAACAACCCATGACTGAGTTAAAGCCCTCACTCATATATAAATACATATGAATGATCACCGGACCGTTGCACAATCGTGATTTCTTGGATTGGTGGGTACCGCCCACCACCTCACGTAGGCGTTTTCACTATCTACTTTTGTTTTAAGGGAGGTGGATAGGATATATGTGCCAACGACCCGCCATTCGGCACCGCTTACGAGGGCAGTATAGGTCAAACACAGTATAAGGGAAGTGTTAGTTTGGGATAGACAATTAGTAAGGTAAAGCGTAAAGGATCAATTTATAATGAAGTTAGACTTTAGGTTATGACTTTAGGAATTATCTAAAAAATTGGATTGCGTGAATGTTTATTGTAGACACTAATCACTTTAATTATGAATATTTTCAATAATAAACTCATTTAATATAAACTAATTCATTTATTTCTTTCGTTTGAATACAATTCTTTCCTTCTTTTTATTATTGTCCTCTTCATCTGCCCATTCGTCGACTTCGGAAGGTTGCTTCTTTTTGGACAATCTGTTCCCCAGTTTTTCTTTAACAACAGCCAAATCCCTCTCCCTTTCAATACGCCTCTCTAGTTCTCTGTAGGATTTGGACTTTTCTTTGTTTAACTTTAGAATAGTCTCTTTATCAATTTCGTCTAATTTCAGTTTGGGTAGATCGTCAAGCTTGATACGGTTTGTTCTTCTGTCTAAAAATGAAGGGTGTGTATTGAGTCGTTTACACAGGTCAAAATTCTTTAGCTCTTTCTCGTCATCCACGAAAAACTTGTGCGAATTTTGAATTTCATTCACAGAATCAATCATATGCAAGTTAGACTGAAGCCTCTCAACTTTACGGGCTTCAATTTGGTGTTTCATGGACACATAACGACTATCTTGATGTCGCATTAACTTTAACTGGTCTTCGGTGAGCTCATCTTCCTGTTTGGGCTTCTCTGTATGAACTCCGTTCTTGATCTTGGAATTAATCATGTGGTGATAGAATTCATCCGGATTCTTATTCAGGGCCACTTTCTTGAAGAACTTAATCGAATCCCTTGTTTCATTGTAGTGTTTAGCACGTAGTTTGTAGTCCTTTTTCTTCTCCAGAATTCCCAAATGCTTCCTGGATGCGGGCTGATGTCTTTCCCTATGGGTTTTCTGGTTAGTTTTCGCTGCACTTTTCCACGACATATTTATTGTATTTGCTTCTACTTCACTTTTATGTAAAATAGATATTAACGAGATTATTATAAAATTAAAAAACAAGAAATTCCAAAACACACGTGTGAAAGTTTGTTTGTTGTTGTTTTATAAATGTTGTTGACACTTCGATGACAGTTACTTTGACATTTCATAATTTTGTTTACATTTATTGGTTGGGATTTTCATTTTTTTCGAAAGAACGAAATAATGGCTAAACTATTAAAAGTACCAATCAAAGCAGTATGTATTGACCTTAGTGGAACCCTACACGTTGGAGAACAAGCCACTCCGAATGCTGTCGACGCCTTGAAAAAGTGAAATTTCGATTTTTTGTTCCACCGGAAATAACCAATTTATTTTTCAGACTTCGAACCCTTCCAGTTCATGTACGATTTGTCACAAACACCACAAAAGAATCTCGAAAAACACTCCACCACCGCCTGGCCCAAGTAATAGGATTTGATATTGATCCCTCCGAAATATTTAGCTCCCTAAGTGCCGCCGTAAATTATGTTATCAAAGAGAATCTGAATCCCTATTATTTGGTTTCGGATGATGCAAGAACTGATTTCCCACTAAATGCTCCGGACAAAGATTTGGACTCTGTGGTAGTTGGTCTTGCTCCAGAGCACTTTCATTATGAAAGTATGACAAAAGCTTTTAATATTTTGAGACAAAAGAAACCGTTAATTGCTATCCATGAAGGTAGATATTACAAAAGGGAAGATGGGTTAGCTCTTGGGCCAGGATGCTTTGTCAGAGGCTTAGAATACTCCAGTGGAGTTAGCTCTTTCGTAGTTGGAAAACCAAATAGATATTTTTTCGAAGCTGCCTTACCAGAAGGATGCAAACCAGAGGATTGTGTCATGATTGGAGATGTAAGTATCGTTTTATTTGTACTCTTTTTCAGTCATTAATTTTTTAAGCTTATTTTCTAAATCATATAAAATATTATTTATTTCAATAATTATAAGCAAATTTTTAATAAAAACTTCAAAATGATTTTTATTTATAAATTTTTGTTTGTTGTATTAAAATTCTTTCAGGATATTCACGATGATGTTGAGGGAGCTATGAAAATAGGAATGCAAGCGATTCTTGTAAAAACAGGTAAGTATCTGCCCAATTCGGAGAAAGAGATTGATACTCCACCGACACTAGTTTGCGAAAACTTCTCCGAGGCAGTGAACTGTATTGCAGATAGTATTAAAAATTGTTAGTATTGTTCTGTATTGTGTTGTGTATTATCTTTGTAGACTGTCCAGATAAACCGTACGAATTGATAATAAATAAAATTCATAAATAAACTCAGGTTATCAACCAGTCTATTTTCTGCAATACTTCAATCAACGTCGATATTCCTGTTCAGATAATCATGTCTAAAATAATGATTTGGTTAATAATAGGGTCAATTTATGTGAAAAGTGTTTTACCGGCGTCAATATTTCCCACTTCGTCGTTGTACATTAACGAAAACGACGGAATGGTTGTGCATTTGATTACGAATACAGACTTCGGAACCATGAGAGAATGCTACTTGGATTTTGATGCAGAATCTTATGAACTTTATCCCAACACTGTACCACACACTTCGATCCGGTCTGAGGCGATTGAAGGCGTTTCTAATAGTTTTTGTGGAGTTAGGATTCGATTTTTGTCCAAATCTTCGGAAGGCAAATGGACTTTAAGAGCAGTTGATGAGGACTTGAATGAGAATTCGGCTACTTTAACATTACAAGTTCTTCAAATTCCCGAAGATAAAGTAGTGAATTATAACGGTTTGCCGGGCAGTGAAGTTTCCTTTCAATGTCCTGGAAGTATGGACTCTATAAGATATTGTGAGATAATAATTCCAAATGGCAACGTCATTCAAACTTGTTTTCATACCACAAAATATCCTTCGGTTGGAATAAGTTCGATTTTCAAATGTAAAGTCATGAGCTGGGGGAAATTAGAGGAAGTGGATTATGATATCGTCTTAAATGGCTTAGATGAAGACAGTCCCAAAGTAGTTCAATCAGAGGTTATCGAAACAGCTAATAGTGTAATAATATCTTGCAAAACTGATTCTAGAATTAGGTATTGTCGTGCTGAGGCTATGAAAACTGGCGATAAATTCTTGCTAATGGACGGAATGCAAGGCGAACGATATTCAGCATACAATACGATGACAACAGAAGGGGTGTGTCAACTGGAAATCCCTAAACCATTACTGGATTTTGAAAATGGTCTATGGCGAATTCATATGGTTCTTGATAGTCGCACTTTACCCACCGGTTGTGTAGTGGATTTAGCATCAGATACAGCCCAACAAGAGAAAGATTACAGTGAATTTGTACAAAGCCTACAAACGAATTCTCTGATTGAGACACTGAACGAAACAATCACAATTGCATGTCCATTTGCACCGTTTGAGTTGGATTATTGTTATTTGAAAACACCTGTCAATGAAATTAATTACCCCTCTTCATTCGACTTGCCATATTTTAAAGTTTATGGTCAATGTACATTTAATAGAATCAGTACAATGACGGGTCAGTATACATGTGGCTATAATTCCCCAGACCATTCAGGGGATTTGTTTCACCACGTCGACGTGAAATTTCACAACAGGACCTACATTGAAGCGGAAGAGGAAAGTTTGTCGGTGAAAAAATTCACCCCGTTTCATATGAGGTGCCAAACTGTATTGGAATATGGTATAAAAAGTTGTCTCTTTATATCTCCATCTGGTAACGCTTACCATCTCTTATCCAACACCTATAAAACTGATAATTTTTCCTATTTTGGAAAAGGATTGAATGAGGGGGATTGTGGTATTGAATTCACCATAGGCATTGGGTCTGATCAAGACTTTGGGTTGTGGACCTGTGACATTGAACTAAACCAGCAAATATCCTCACACTATTCATTAACAATTATGGTCAATGAGGAAAGAGAAGTTGTGAGCGATGGTGTGGGTATGTATTTTATTTTTTAAATTTCAATTAACTCACATTTAATTAGTTCAACATATAATTCCCAAATCAGCATTGTCTTAAAGTAGCTAATTCGATAAGTAATAACAGGTGTTTTTGTAGGGAATAATTAAATTTTTTTGCGCGAGGAAGGAGTGCAATAATTTCACGAATATTAAAAAACCAGTTCACACATAACTAACATACAGCGTTTTAACCAGCAATTTAACCACTAAATAAAAGATTTTGCAAATAAGAATCAAAACAATTCTTAATTCATGACCACTTTTCTTAAAAAAAATAGAAATACAATTATTATTAACTATTAATTTAAGTTTTTTGATTATGTGATTTTTAAAAAATTAAATAATGTTTGATATGATATAAAAATATATGAAATATGATAATCCTTTTGTTTTTGAAAACAGTGTAATAATAGTTATTTATTTTATTTTTTTTTTTCCAACTAGTTTCTTACAATATTTTATACAATTCGCATTATTAGCTATTTTTCCGCGGAGTATGAAGTAAAGAATAAGAAGATCACCCAGTACTAAATTAAGGTCTAAACACATACAATTAAGGGAAGTACTTGTCAAGCGAATAGAACTTTTGGTCTCATTTTTTCAAAATATCACGACAACCCAGCATCATGCCTGAATCACTGATATGCCCGTGATAGTGCTCATCATTTAAACCACATTTAAAAGCCATAATCAACATTTAAGAAGAACTTTACTTTTTGTCATTTAATGTGAAAAAATTTAAATTGATTAATAAATCATGGTCTACTTTGTTATAGAGTCATGAAAAACGTCAAAATATATTTCATTCTACACTACTAAGATAAAAAATTATAATTTTTAATATTTGAATTTTGATACAAAGTACTAATTTCGTTTATTTACGCGATTTGTAATTGTTTACGGGTATTGAATTATACTTTATTCAACACTGTTTCAATTTCTGGAGGAAGCATTGGCTACTAAAATGTAAACATTTTTCAACAGAATTGTACAAAAGGTTTTTTGTCACTCCTTTTGTCATCTTGAATTCCACGCACTGAAATTGATGAAAAAATGAGGCCCATATAAAAAAATATGTAGTTATTTGTGTTACAATTGCACCCCTGTAACACAGCTGTTTACATCCGAACAGGACATAAATTTATTACAATCCTTTTAAAAAATTTTAAAACCTTTAAAATACAAACACAATCATTCAAATTGCAATATTTTTTGGATAGAAACGTGAAAAGTTGTAGTATTTACTCTAATTTCCTTGTTAAAAAAGGTCCATTAGAACAAATAGTTATCAATTTAATTCTCACTATGTTTGTCTAATCAAAGGCATTTTGCAATTTGGTTTCAGAACTGAGAACTGGTGAAATAGTTGGAATATCAGCTGGAGTCGTTGTTGCAGCTGCTTTCCTTGGAGCCGGATTTATTTTTTATCGTAGAAGACATCGAAGATCTACTGGGGACTTGAATCATTAAGAAATGGAATAAATTTATTTGCGCCTTGTAAATAAATGCAATAATGTAGATTAATTCATTATGTAGTTTTCATGGCGTTTCTGTGCAACGATTCCCTCGAGATAAAAGTTTGAATGTCCTTTTCCAGTCAGGGCTTAAAACATCCATCAATCCAGTGATTATTTTCAAGTCCAACAGTAAACCATAGAAAATGCACGTGTCCAAGTAGTATGTCTCTTAAATCCGAGAGATTATTGTGATTTCTATTGATAATAGATTACAATTAATCAAATAATTGATTGTAAATCGTCGTAAAACTGTTCAATTGTGCTTAAACACAAACTAGAGGCAATATTTCAAGTTATCTATGCGGTACTTTTGGTGCCATCGAGACTGGGTCGAATTCAGAAAGTACTCCCATCTCGATTTGCAAACCATTGCCCTATTTTCCGCCTAAAAATGCATTTAATGCACTGAGATGCTTAATGGAACAAAGAAACATACCATTCCTTTGGAATTTGATTCAATTCTTCTTCCGATTCAAGTTGAGTAATTTATTTTAAAGGATTATGCATTTTTTTGCACAAATTATAGTCAAAGTTTCTTTAATTATTATTCTAAAAAAGAATTTATTCAGTTATTTATTCGGTTTTTATTTTTATTTCACAACTGAGAAAAACGAAAGCCGATTCCATTTCAAGTAAATATCAATTGGTCGTCGCTGACCTACATTCATAAGTTTTCTTGGGGTAGGTTGTTTAACATTGTGATACGCGACTGTTAACTGGTTAAGATACCAATCAACTCAAGTAAATAACTGTGTTTTCTTTAGACTTTTCTTGTCAGACAGTATATGGTAGTTTTTCATTCAGCTTTAATTTACAGCATAAATCTCCTCTTAGAAGAAGACTTTACTCTAAATGACCAATGACGTCATTGGTATCACAAATAATTATCTAAAATAGGGGAGCATAGAAAATTGGAAGGCCTGATTGTGATCTTGAATATACTGAAGCATATACATACTATTATATTATAAATATACCTCTTTAGACAGATGTTGTTTATAATTAGAGCAATTCGAGTAAAAATTTCCAGAAACTCGATCTTGATATAAAATTAAATTGTTTGGGATATTTACGTCGGCTACCTTTTTATTGTAGAAATTGGATATTTTGTTATTTAAGATATTAAGTACTTACTTTTCTATCCATTATGAGTTCCGAAATTCAACCAATATAAGTTGTAATTTTTAGTGAAATGTTATTCCTACATATTTTAAAATAAATTATCCATTTCATTAAACTTAAACATGTCATAAATGAAGATGAATTCATATTTAATGAAACTCTCATCAATTAAATGCTTCATATACACTTTTATATTAACTTTGCGCCCTGATAGTAATCCATTGGGATTCGAAAATCTTTGCCTTAGTAACCTTTTATTTACATATACTAGTATATCATTAATTATTCATACAAATCTTGTCAGAATTGATCTATTATCAGCGTTTAGTATTTTAATTAAAAGTGTACATATTTTTCTACTAATAGTAATTTGTGCTAGAAGGGTGTAAAATGAGCCGTTTTCTAACGATGAAACGAGTGTGAAATACTATCCGTTAGGCGAGTTTTTCATAGTTTCCCAGTTGAAAAACGGATTTTACACTCGAGCAGGAAATAATTTTTTTTACATTTTCCTAAAAAAATACACGAAAAATTAATTAAAAAATATATGTTATAACGGGCTCTATTTAACCGGTTATCAGTCTCTATATGAACATGCCTGGATTAAAAAACGTGCATGTTATCGTTCAAAAGGACGAAGAAGTTTGAATAATTTTCTCGTGGATTATGACTTTAGTTTTTACACTAGTCAAATAAAAATTCAAAATTTTCAATAGTGCGATAAAGTGACGAATGAAACTCAATTCGATGTCGAAAAGCTAACTTTTCGATACGAAAAAGCCAAAAAAATTTATGTAATTGCAATTCTTAAATTCGCATTACAACATATTGTATTATTTTATGGTTTAAATGTCGACATTTAGAAGGTAACGTCATCTTCATTTTATTGATGACAAGGAAATATAGTTTCAGGTGTAGGCCAACGTGAAGCCACCTGTCTATTTTCATCGAATTTATTTTATCGTCACGAAATCGACATATTACGAATAGTATTATTTTTAAAAATTCTATTCGTCCGCACGGTGGTGGTTTTTATGCAATTAATTGCAATGGACTACAATAGCACTGATGGATACTATATCAATTTCAGGTTGAAGTGAATTGAGGGATATTTGTGGTAAAATAATTGTTGATCTATGAAAATATGACGCTCCTTTGCCGATGTCGGTGCCTTTGCGCCCGGATTTGATGTGTGCCGCACAGTTGACGGGATTCCTATTCAGCATGGGACAGATAGATAATAAATACACGTGTTGCAATGGCACGGCACACGTGTATTAATCCGTGTCGATTTTCGCTTGTGTATACATTGAATTGGAAATATGTACGTCGTCGATTGGCGATACATTGGCAATAACAGGACGATGATGATGTGGATGATTATGTGTGGAAAAGTTTTGGTGAGCTCAATTAAATCAAATACGACTTTGCTTTGTTGTAGACACAAACACAGGATGCATTGAACGGAATTGGAGAGGGATGCGAATGTGGATAAACTGATGGGCTGACATCGTGAATGGGGGCTCTGAATGGAAACTGTATCTATCACATGCAAGGTGGTTAGGAACCGTCTTTTTGTCACATTTATTGTACGTTCGTTCGACAATCTCCTGCTAATCGCATGCCCAAGTTCAAGTTAAATGAGTAATTAGATCCGTTAATTGAACTGCGATGCAAGGGAAATACAAATTCAATGTCAAGTAACCTCTCCCTGCTCACCTTCCCTCTTCTAGATAACCATACACGTAATTGAATTGTAAATAACATCCTCTTCTAATTGACTTTGTGATATGATGTTTAGTTTGTTATAACTTTACTTTGTGTATTTATTAAAAACTATTCGAAGAGTATTTATTTATGCATTTTGTTTACTTAATATTGATATTACCGTACTATAACATGTTTTTTTAAAGATATTTTTGCCATACTATTACTTTTTCTTTATTATTGAAGTGTGATTTTCATAAAAATATCTAATTTTTTTATGTTTTTTTTTCTTCTAAATGCTTAAGGTGTTGTATAAAACACCTCTGATAAAAATTAATAAACGCACGGATAACCTTGTATTATAAATGACAATTATATAACCCTAGTTTATTTTTTTCGAAATTAAGGAATTTTAAAGCATTTTCTTTTTGAATGAGGTTTTTAATTATAAATGTTAATTACTTTTCAATAAAAACAGTTTCTGTACTTTTGAAAGGTTAATTTCATACACATACATGTCATACCGAATACCGATATTAATTTAATCTCAAAGGCATGAATTCTTTTAAAATTATATATTAAACGTGGTTTCTTTGAGGAAGAATTATTTCAAATGATTCTTGAAGATTATCCTAAAAACTAAACGTTATACTTATATTAATCATAAACAATCATTATAAAATGAAAATATAAAGTAAATTTGTTTCATACTCTTTTATTAGTTAGATATCTTTATTTCATTTTGAAAACCGACATAGATTGTTTTATAAGCAATTTAAAGAATGGCTCTGTTTAAAGTTTGCAATTATTGTACAAAAATGGTGTCAATACAAATTGAATCAATTGCTACGATAATTGTTTTTACATACTATTTCCTAATTGATTACTAATTTTTGCATGTCTCAAGTTCATCACCAGAGTCTGGTTCGTAGTTCAATTCGTAGTATTTGCTTATATACGATACCATGATTTTCGGTTTTGGTACCATAAATATGTATCTATTCAACTTTTCCACGAGGACGGTTTATTTTCTCTCGCGTTGCTTTTGCGTGGAAAGATCCTGTCTTTTCTCTTTTTCCTCCTCAATTCCCCAACCATTACTAACTTTTTGTCATGCTCCAGAGTCAACAACTGCTCCGAAGACGCACAATAGAATTTTTATCAACTTTATTCGAAATCAATCATTGTCATGTAATCTTTTCCATTAAAACATTGTGTATAGGAACTTAAAACTGACATGAATAATTATTATTTAATAAATATATTAAAATTATTAATTTTATATTTTTGTGTAGTTATGTATCACAAACTAGCCTCTTTTTAACGGATATTAGTTCTGTAATGGTTTACTTTTCTGCACGCAGTGCTGAAATAAATCAAAATTTGCACGCAAATTGTCACCAATTTAATGAAATTACATATTTTTGTCAAACCATTTCGTTGGAAGTATTTCCATCTAACTCTAATAAACACACTGTGTCCTACTTGTACACTTTGTGTCTTACTTGTTCCACAACTTTAAAAAGAAACCGCTGCAAACGGTTTTTAATTTTAATTATTGATTAACTGATATTTTTTTCAGAATTACACAAAAAAACGATACACATATGAAATCGGTTATTACTGTACCCGTCAAAATATTATACATGGTAAATTCGTGCTGTAATAACCATTATTTCACCACTTGTATCGAAATATACTATTACAAGGATGCATAGATATTGGGTTTTAATGAGTGCAAGAGTTATCCGAATTAAATACTCGTAATGAAAGAATTTTACATAATGAGTTACTATTTGACACTACAGTTTTACATTGCAATCGTAAAATTTAACAATGCAACTTTTTAAATGACCATTTTCATTTTGGTCCAAGCGATAGCCTCTTACCTAAAGAATTTTTCGCTCTGTATTTTTCCTTGCAGTAATATGTTTGTTTATTTTCCTTAAATTATTTTTACAAATTAATTTAATAGGCGATATTAATATTAATTTATATGTAATGTAAAATTGGACTAAACAATACATTAATGTGTTATAGCCCTCACTCATTCATATTAAATACAGGTAAGGTAAACTTATAATTTATGAAAATTTATTGGTCTAATTAGGAGTTGTCCCATATACAAAAAAACTAATAATTTAACGTCAGAGATGTTAATTAATTCACGCAAGTTTTAATGTTAAACTGTGACCTCCGCCCCTGATTAATTCGGATAAACGAGACTCTACAGTATTTGTAAAGGATTATAATTGTAAAAAAGCTTTACTACTAGATAACTTCTATTTTTTAAAATTGTATAAGTTTATAATTTTGTAAAATAAGTACTAAACCTCCCAATGTGCAACGCATATTCGCCTGGCTAATATAAAAATGAATTATAATTGAGTTTGTCTCTCCGGCAGCGCGTTTCTCATCTCGTCTGTATATATTCTATGTCTCGTCTCTGATTTCCATCATTTATTGTGATCATTTGTGCGAAAGCGTTTGGCGTGCTCGGTCGTGAACAGAGCCAGTGACTACCGAACCTTATATACCAAGGAAAATAAACAGGATAGAAGAAAGAAAGGAAAAAAGTGGGAAAAGTGAAAGCGAAGAATTTTTGGGCGAAATCGGATTTGCTGATTGTGCATTAACACTTTATTTATAAGCCCAATATTGAATTAGTGACAGTGGGTATTACTTATTTACCAGAGCTCATAGAATTTGTCAAATAAAAACGTGCTCGTCCAACTGCTGTCCTGCCCTCGAGTCATCCTCTTATCTATGTTGTGAGTATGCTTCAAACTTACTTTTTGGGATAATTACGGCAACATTTGGTTTAATAGCTCCATTCTGAGCATTTAAATCATGGGAATCAACACGTTTCATCTTTCAATTTTCTCCGGTTCTTCTCGACAGTGATAAAGCATAAGAGGCGAAAATAATGCGATTTCCCATCGCTAAACGAGAAATTACAATTGAATTAGCATGAATCAATAAATTCAGCCGGCGCCTCCACTTGCGATGCTGCTCAACAGCCTCCCGTAGTTTAGGTTCAATTGAATATTTTACATTAATTAGCAAGATAGGGAAGTCAAATAGATTTACAAAATGAAAAGTGGTTTAAATTAAACAAATGCTTGTCGAATTATGGAAAGGACCAAATGTAGGGTGTCAAAATTTTATCACATTATAAAATAAGGGCCAATTTCTGAAACTCGTCTCAAACCCTAGTAATTTAATACCATAAGGGTTGAGTTGTTCCTGAAAATGGGCCTGAGATACAATAGAGATGTCACTTTCAATGACTAATTTGATCCAAAAATAGATCAATTGTTTTCCAAATAAAAAGGTGCGAATTATACGAAATGAAATTGTTGAAACAACACCTAGACATAGACTTTATAATATCCTTGAAAGGAATTCTAGATAAATCGAGCTCTTTAAATTGCAAACGAACAATGCTCGCAAGTAATCGTTTCGTCGGAGCAGCTAACAATTTTCCATTTCTTGGAACAAGGGATTGATATAAACGCAAAAGATTAAACCGAATGTATTGTCATTACAAATATTTTGGAGGATTAATTTGGCCAAAATTTCAGATGGAGCTTACAAGTCATTGGATAAAAGCCATGTACCACATTGTTTGGATGGGCAAATGACTTGAGGAGCATTCATTTAAGAGGAATTGAAATAGGGGGTGTGGGGGGGTTTTGTTGGTGAGGGAGAGAGCTTTCATCTCTGCTTGTCCAATTAAATTTGGTAATTGATATGTATTACAAAAAAGACTCTAATTAATTAAGCAGATTAGATCAGGTTATTAAGTTCCATAGACGAGACTAGTTTCCGATGCGTGGCTCGCTTCATATTTTGCAGTGACCTGTGTCGTATTTAAAATTTATTGGCAATATTAAATTAATGGCTGCTTTTGCTCCTGAAAATAGCCAATTAAATTTTCAATGTTTTTGTTTCTGATAAATACCGCTAATGAATTTGACAATAAATTGGTGATTGCAAAATATTTTTTTGGGTTGACATAAATTAAATGGAATATACATAAACACTACGCAGAGCAGAGTCCTTCTACCAAAACCCGTATAATTATTCCAGACTGAGAGCCACGATTAAAGTGGCCCTGCTGTGGGCCAAATGGTTTTTCCAAGTCGTTCGTTCTTTCATCTCATTCCTCGAAATATTTTTATGGACGAAAATATGGACTGAACCGGCGTTCACAGACTAGAAAGCAGAAACCAATACTAGTTTGTCGTCTGGCGTGACGGGGTTCATCTCCCGATTACCTCGTGAAACTTTTTTAATTATAAGTATTTCCTCGAAACGAGGGAAACATGAACAGAGATCGAGTACTAGCAAACGTGAATTCCAACAAATATGGATGTTGGTCTTAAATCGAAATTCACTGTTTCCCCATACCACATCTAATCGTTCATATTCTTCTGTTATATTGGCTACAAGTGCCTTTTAGTGCCATATTCATCGGTGAATATCCTTTTATTTCCTATAGCTATTGATTGAATTGTTGTGTAAAGAGTGTTGCAAAATAAGTTTCCATTAGGAAATTATTTTTTTTTTTATTCAAAGAGAAACTGAAAGACAACTACACATAAAATGTAGCATTTGTTAATAAGACTTATGGACCGTGTGTAATACAAGACTTTATGACTTTATTGAAGAATTTCTGAAAAATTTCTAGATATATCTTTACGTCTGCAAATAAGAATGAGTTTGACAAACTTGTACAAATAAGTGTAAAATGCTACACGGTTGATGCATAAACTTCGTTCTCGGTTTAAAAATTTTGGGTTGTAGCTACTGTAACTATTGAGGGCTCTGACACCTAGACGATTCGAATGAATGCGCTCAAATATTGGAGGGATAGCGGAAGCCGTTGAAAATAAATGTAACACCGAATTATATCAGACAATGCCATCCTGCTTTGATTCTTTGGTTAGAAAAAAACAATCTAATAATTGCTCTGTTTAGTACATTTTCATTTTGTGCGTTGTTAGTTATTGCTTTAAAAGTATTTATTATTAAATTAATCTATTAGTATTATTTGAGCTTTTATGGAAGCCTTAGCTCTTTTTACTAAAACAGCACGATTGAGCTGGCACGTGCTATAGATTTGAAACGCAAGTCTAGTTAAATACGTTTTAATTTTCCAAGATATCGTCTTCAATATCTAATAAACATAATATATTGGGTTCTATTGCAGACCTATTTCCTCAAGCATTAAACGGTACCTTAAAGGAATGAAAACAACATTGAGTAAAATCAATTTCCAAAAATGGTTTGTTTACTAAAAATAAAGGCCGTTAAAAAATAATGAAACGTCGAGAGTAGCTTTATCAGCTATAAATAATCATCCCAAGAATAATACAAAAATATCTTGAGCTCCAAAAATAAGACAATTATAAAGCTTTTATCTTTTTTGGCTATGTATGATTTCAATTACAATGTTTTCTTTTTGTGTCAAAACAATAAAAAGTAATAAATTGAATTCTGATGTACATAAATATGAGGTTATATTAAAGATAAATCTAATGTTTTAAAATAACAGCAGTATATAATATTTAGAATGTTCCTTTTATAACTACTTATAAAGCAATTTGTAAAAATTTGAAACCCTTAAAATTGACTACTTTAAAATTAAATAATTTATACGATTAATTTAGTAAAACTTAATAAAATTTTCTGCAAATGACGGATTTCAAATTATAATTTCTAATTAGATAGATTATATCTGTACTTAATTGAGTATATTCCATTAACACCTTCTTTTTGAGGATTTCAAAATATCAAAACAAGATTATGGTAATAAATTCCTTTCAAGAGTAAGTGTTTATACTAAAGACTAGTGAAATGCTTGAAGTTGAAATATGTAGTCATGAATTATTCAATTTTCCCGAAAATTAAATTCCAAAATTCACCGGCAATACTTGTTAATAATCCACTTGGAGGATTTATCAACTCCAAATAATACCATTTTTGAATAAAATCATAATAAAATTTAATATGAAAATTTTTCACCAGGTTTCTGTGGAGAATCTTTATTGTCTTGAAGTGAAAATAAGTCATTTAAAGAATATAGAACACTGAGTTAAATTTAAAAAAAATTCCCTTTCAATTCCCGTACGGAACATGGGGAGTATAAACATCAAACAAAGGGCTTAGACTTTTCATGACTATTTTTCAGTATTTTCAGTGTATTAATAGTCAATCAATAGCCCCTAAGCCAGTTGAAAAAGGACCCAGTCAATCCTACCCGCCCAGGGATCGAACCCATGGCCGCCGGATGCATTACCACATCGGCTATGAGGCGGGTGCATTGAGTTAAATGAAATATTAAAATTTAAATGATTTTACGAATGATTAGAAATTCATTTGTCACTTTTATATATTTTTTAAATCTCTTGAATTTGTGTCTAAACTTACAGTATAAAAACAATATTAATAAATTTATAAAGCAATATTTAAAACATCTTATAAGCAATATAATATTTGAAAGAATTCTATTCAATCTTTAAATTGGTTCTTCTATTTCAAATGTTAGGAATACAATACAAAGGGATTTTATTACGTGCTAAGAAATTACTGGAGACAAATTATGTATTTTTCTCTCTAAAAATCAAATGACGCATTATTTCCATGAAAAGGCAATGTTTTCAAAATTGATCCTGATTGCAATTACTGTATGTAAACAAGCAAAAATTCTCGAATGAGGTGGTAGGTCCTGAAACACTCTGGATAGATGCTTAAATTGTCTGCCATTAATCATGTCTTTCATTGTTCGGGAACTGTCCTATTTCTTAAAAGACACGACCGACCGACGATTCGGTAATTCGTTATTGGGGATTACGAAAACAATTATTCATTGGGGAGAGATTGGGAGGAATGTATCTTGGCCAGTTCGGCGCAAATTTTCACGAAATTCATCTCTTTCCTACGCAAATAAGATTGCCATTAAGTACCAATCGTTTGTTATTGCTCAAATAAAATGATACTCGGAATGTTTTTATTATATCGACAGAAGAAAGTCCCTGTCTATGGCTGGGCTGGAAAATTTAGAGCGGAACGTAGCAAACATGAAAACGGTTTGACCTCTTTTCAACTTGTTTGCAGCCCCTAATTGCTCCCGTAAAGAATTCAGACCGTCGAGTGAAATTGATGACGTAACTGTGACATAATCTATGGGAAAGGGGAAACGATTAGGAAACTTTTACTCTCGTTCGCCAAAGAACAATTGCAGTATTTTTGTAACGCTTCACAGAATCCCAGGAGCCAGGAATGAGGGTGAATAAATAAGTTGTCCATTTAATTGAGATGATGACCTGATTTTTAAAAATATCTCCCCCTTAAGATATTTATTTTTACACAAAGAGAGTTTCTTTGATTTGTTGTAGAATCGATTTGCTTCAAGACCATTTTTTACAGAAAAACTTAATAAAACTGAGTTGGTCTGGCAAGTTTTGGCTAATTATTCATGATAGTTTAAGAAGATTTATGGGTTTTGGCTACATAAAAGAACTAGTGCTCTAATATTAGTTTACTTAAGGATGAATAATGAAATAATTTGCCAGTCAAATAAAAAAAATTCTCCACTAGGGCGGCAAAGCGATTGTTTGAAGGTTTTAAATAATGATTTTATATATATTTTTATCATTATATTAAAATTTAAGAACATTAAATTGAAACATAAAATCCAATAATAAAAGTAATTAATAATCATTAAACACTAGTTCTTAATTGAAATCAACTTAACAATAAGGTTATCCAGATCTGTGGTGGTAGTAGTAGTTAAACGTTATCGACTCTGCTGTATGCAAGGAAATTAATGATAATTATTTGACAAAAGGCTTTAAAAGTAGTTATATAGCATCAATACAGCCCAAGACAATATTCTTTGGCTCTAATATGCTAAATGTCCGTTATTCTGATCCGAAATGAGCAAAATATCGCAAAAATTCTCTCATCATATTTGGTAAAAAAAAGGATTGAAATTTTAAAGAAATAGTGTTAAATTCGGTACAAAATTCTAGATATAGTATCTAGATATAGATAACAATACACATGTATCTAGTCCTCATTTCGAGTTCATACAAAATCAAAACAATGAATTACAGAGGAGTCGATGACGTCACACATTCAACTGCCATATCTGGACAACTTAGTTAAGGTTGATTCTTAAATATTATTCTCTCAAGACTGAATATTGCAATTTTAATATTAAATAAAATTAGCTTTTTCATCTAAAAAAGCCTTGTTTTGTGAATGAAGATGATATGAATGATCTTTTAAGTTCTAAAAGAAGAATTTATAATAAAAAAATAGACATCATTTAAGAGCAATTCATGCTTTTGATAGCTTTTAAACGGTGGGTGTTTGTTTACAAATCCTTAAGTATTTTCTGAATGTACATTGCAAATTAGATTAAGATTACTAATATTAAATTTCCATTATACTCACTGGTAAATATTATTTTAATATTCTCGTATTAAAATGCGCCATAACATTAAGGAAAATAAAAAAAGATTGTTTCAATTATTAAAAAGGGTAAATGATTAAATTCAAATTGAACTTTGTTGTTTACCTCTGTTAAAGTTAAATCGAAAATTTATTGCAAAATTTATTAAGGGCGTTGATTAATGACTAACAAACCTGTCTGGGGAAAGACTTTTTGACCGATTTAGATACCATCCTCTTGGTCAATCCTTTTTCTTTCAATATAATTTAATCAAGGGTTGGCCAAATTTCATATTAATTTTGAAGAAGACCATTTTTTTATTAAGGTTTTGGACAAGCGTGTGTCTCGATTCGTTGTTTTTGGTAATGAAATCCAAAAATAATAAATTGAGTATCTTTTATAATAATTCATAAATATAAATAGCCAACATTTAATAATTTTGTTCCGAAAATTATACAGTAAATTATTAATAAATGAAAATGATTGTTTAAATATTTTTTTAAAGTCATTTTTTCAGAATAAGAAATAGTGATTTGTGAAAAATTAAATTTTTTGAATAAGGGAAAGTGAGAAAATGTGTGTGAATTTATCGTTTTAACGTAATCTCGGATAGTCACACGAAACAGAAATCAATTGAAAAAGACCACCTTTTCGATACGGGATTGCCAAAAATATTAAGATTTCTTTATTCAAAAACTTAGAAAACAAATCTCTTGGAGATAACAACAGATATTATATATATTATACATGAAATAAACAAATAAAAAAATATCTTAAGATGAATATCTGTAAAAACCTATTTCACATGTGTATTGAACGCTATTTTGTATAATTCTGAAAAAATACCAGTTAATCGATAATTACTAATAAAAGCAGTTTTTTTCAAATTGTGGAACAAGTAAGACATAGTCTTATCAAATTAGAGGGAGAACCACCTTACATAAATCTGAATTGATTATAGAGAGAAACATTCCCATCTCACTCTAATAAACTTTATCAAAAATTTTGAAATATTACCGCACTCCGTAAAATCAACCGTTACAGAACCATTTTGCGTTAAAAAGAGACTACTTTTCGATTAAAATGTAGTANTATCAAATTAGAGGGAGAACCACCTTACATAAATCTGAATTGATTATAGAGAGAAACAT
Organism: Clogmia albipunctata; assembly: GCA_001014945.1. Classification (NCBI taxonomy): domain Eukaryota; kingdom Metazoa; phylum Arthropoda; class Insecta; order Diptera; family Psychodidae; genus Clogmia; species Clogmia albipunctata. The sequence goes on from JXOV01002392.1 coordinate 66,395, forward strand.
TCCCATCTCACTCTAATAAACTTTATCAAAAATTTTGAAATATTACCGCACTCCGTAAAATCAACCGTTACAGAACCATTTTGCGTTAAAAAGAGACTACTTTTCGATTAAAATGTAGTATATAAAGATAACATCAATACCCATATGTTTATATCAAAAGTCCTAATTCACACATGGGATACGCAATGCAAACACTCTTGTAACAATTCATTTCGTGCCAACTGATTAATGTAATCGAATCTGGAGACTATTGAACTTTGGCACATAATTTGGCGTGGCTCAGTTCCAATGGACTGTAACAAATGACCGATGAAAGGCCCCCTAACCCACTTAGAATTCATTGTAGGTCAACGTCCCCAATCAATTCTGTGTGCAAGAGCTTATTTATGGCCGTGGTGCTCGAAATACTTTCCCAGATTTGGCAAACTTTCCAAATAAAAGTGTGTGTGTTTACATATATGTATGTTTGTATTGTACTTGTAAAGAGTCCTGGAATCGGGCGACAGAAAGTCGAAATTGGGCGGTAACTAGGGCGATTCTTAACCGATTGCAGAGAGGTATCCCAGCTATTTCAAGATAATCAATTCTTGGAATTGGGTTGATGTTTCAAACTTTTTATTAATTCAATTTATTATATTTTACATAAATTTGGTAAAGACTAATTCTGAAATGTGTTTTTTTGGTTGATTTTTTTAAAACTTGTTGTCAAAAATTTATCAATTTCAATATTTTCATATATTTGATGGTTTTTTTTTTAAACTTGAAGTTATTTATCTTTAATTAATTTTATTTTAATGTTAAACAAATAAATATAATAACTATATCATTAATAATCGTTATATTTATTATAAATATGTATCCAAATCTGTTGAGGGATAGGATATTTGATTACTATTGAATACAGTGTAAATTGAGGTTATAGCCGCACCCGTTTATCCTTTATATCTCTGGAACCAAAAGAGGTTGGATCTTTAAATTTACACATAGTATATCTCTTTATATATATCTTCTTTATTTTAATATGATTTGGCTAAGATACGTCGACGTCGAGCCTTTTGTTAGCTACGTCGCGTAATACCCTAAATACCCGCTATGTCAGAAAATGTCACCCGTAACTGTGACTGTATTAGCTATCCTATTGTGCCCATATTATCATCCGCAATGAAAAATAAGCACAGTTATCGATAGTCATCATTACTTTATTTGAATTCAAAAATTTTTAATACTATTTTCTCATATTTCAAAATCAGGGTTTTTAGACNGTCACCCGTAACTGTGACTGTATTAGCTATCCTATTGTGCCCATATTATCATCCGCAATGAAAAATAAGCACAGTTATCGATAGTCATCATTACTTTATTTGAATTCAAAAATTTTTAATACTATTTTCTCATATTTCAAAATCAGGGTTTTTAGACATTCAATGTGAGCTACTGTCGACCTGCTAAGACATTGAGACCCAAATTTTCGCAATTCTGGATATATTTCGGATTGTCTAACAACCCCCATTAATAGATTGTTTACATTATGCCTCATAGCGGAGAAAAAGGGGGTGCAGCTATAACGCTGACTCATTTGAAATTTACGTTTTTTTATTTTTTCGCAATTTAACAAAATTTATTTAAGTATTTGCAAATTTGCTTTAACCTCAAGTTGTAATCAGAAAAGACATATACGTTACTATGTGTGAATTTGAAGATCTAGATTCTTTTGGTTCCAGAGATATTAAGGATAAACGGGTGCGGCTATAACCTCAATTCACACTGTATATAGATAAATAATACACGATAGGACTGTCTTCATGTACGTCCTGAATTATTATTAATCATAATTTATTTTATAAGTTTATTTCGCACCAAACTTATTCAGAACTTTTATATTATATTTTTTAATCAAATCCTCCGTCTATTTTTGGATTGAATGTGGATTATGACAAAATAATTTGAATCTGATAAGCGTCAATTCCATAATATTTTCCTCAATTTCTATTGTTAGTATACTCGTATTTATATTTATGTAATGCATATACCATACAACTTGACCTGAAATGAAGAGGAACACAAAAAAATCTATTATTTAGAATTATTAGGTATTTATCCTCAGATGATTTAATTACATTTGATCATTGTTAATATTAAAGATGTTTTAAGCAAACATTCTTTAAAAAATCGAGCTTTGTACAGAATATATTTTAATTTTTGGATAACTAACTGGTATTCTCAAGTAAAGTCACTAATCATCCTATAGCTTTGCTCATTTGGAGGTGGTCAAACGTTAGAAATAAAAGAATTAAATTAGAATCAAACTCGATGTTAATTTATTTAGCCTTCACGAACGTTCAGCTTAAAATTCCATTCCCGTCTTCAAAATCTTCTTCTACACTTCCCTACTTTTAATACTAAGTTATGTTACTTTATGTTTTGGATGGGTGGTTCATCATGTTCTGTTCAAAGTTATTAAAATTGATTAAAAGTTGAGTTTACTTTAACTATGTTGTATAAAATGTGGTATTTATAGTAAGGTTATGTAAAATATATGTTTTATATACGATTCATTTTTTCACCTCATTTTTGTGTTAGTTTTTTTCTCACAAGATATTTAAATGTTTTTTTTTTTATTTAGAGTAGACGAAGAATATAAACTATAACTTACACGTATATCAGTTAATATAGCTTTAATTTATCACAGTTTTAAAATAGTTATTTTAACAACGTGTAGGAAAAATGAACCAAAATTGAATTCGAGTAGAGTGTTTAATTATGTGTTTTTCCAACTAGTTTTTTACAAGATTTTATACAAATCGCATATTTATTGGCTATTTTTCCGCGAAATATGAAGAAAAGAATAAGAAGACAACCCAGTACTAAATTAAGGTCTAATTACATAAAATTAAGGTAAGAGTTTTACTTTTTGTCATTTAATGTGAAAAAATTTAAATTGATTAATAATTCATGGCCTACTTTATTATAGAGACATGAAAAACGTCAAAATATATGTTCATTCTACGCTACTACGCTTAAAAATTATAATTTTTAGTAGTTGAATTTTGGTACAAAGTACTAATTTTGTGTATTTACACGATTTGTAATTTTCTGCGGGTATTGAATTATACTTTATTCAACACTGTACGATTATAAAACAATTTCTAGAGGAAGCATTGGCTACTAAAATGTAAACATTTTTCAACACAATTGTATAAATGAAAATTTAAACTTTTTCCTTTCTTTACGTTACGTTTAATTTCACGACAAGTCTTAATTCCTAGAAAATTCCTGAAAAAGTAAATTAAAGAAAAAAACTCTTTAAATATGGAGACACTTGGTCAATTTTATATTTAACCCTTTTGCCTATTTAGCTATTTTCCATTGAAATAGTTATGATCTTTAATACATTCTCAATAAAATTTGTAACTTATTTATACTCGTATACCAGATAAAAAGTTTATGGAAAACATTTAATAAATACACATTGCAAAATATATTTTTATCAGAATTCTGTTCTGGTCATATTCTACAAATTCGATTTAATTCACAAACACATTGATAACCGGTTTCCTTTTCTCCCTCAACAGGTGGTTGGGAGAATGAACGTAAAAAAGACCGTCAACTAAAGGAGTACTTGGAACCAATATAAATGATTTTCGAGGTGAATTCAGTGAACGACGGAGAGCGTTCGAAACAGACGATGACCGGCTCCTGTCAACGGCTGAGGCTACCCTCTTTAGTCTCAGTGGTGCGCTCCCCGAAGCCAGACTGCAGCCCGGTGCGGAAAAAGGAGCAGCACCGCATCGTCATGATGGGAGCGGCGCGCGTGGGCAAATCCTCCATCATTTCCCAGTTCCTCTACGACAAATACCTGACCAGGTACCGCCAGACTGTGGAAGAGCTGCATCGCGGCGAGTACGACTACGGCGGAGCAGCCTTAACCCTGGACATCCTGGACACGTCTGGCGCCTACCAGTTTCCCGCCATGCGAGCCCTGTCCATTTCCACGGGCGGCGCCTTCGTCCTAGTCTTTGCCGTCGACGAAGAGGAGTCGTGGAAGGAAGTAGAGCGGCTTAGGAATCAGGTATTTTATATGACGGCGTAAAACCAGAAGTCTATTTTGAAAGAAAATTGAAAAGATAATATTATGAAAATTGATAGTTTACTATGATTATAAATAAAAATCGGACCTAGTGAAGAACAGCATCCTTAGTTTGAGATGCGCGTCGTAGTATGTTAACCATTTTTCGCCTACTCTACATGAGCATTGGTATTGGTAAACATATTCAAAACTGGCAGATACGAGTTTTTAAATACTAAATTATCACAACTTAAAGTGGATAAATTATTAAAATTATTAAAATATAAGAGTTAAATGCTTGTAGAAATATATTTAAACTACAGATAATTAATATTATCATTGTTGAATTGCATATTTAAAAAGAACACACGAATTCCCTGAACACTCATTGGTAAAATAAAATAAACTACCAATTTATAATTAATTTAATTGTTTTAGCGGTTATTTCAAACATTTGTCAACAAATTTACACTGAAATTATAATAATACTCGTATTCACAGTTTTAAAACTGATTAAAACTTTTCGAAAGCGAGTTTGTCGTCGTCTCCGAATTAATAAACAAACACTTGAGAAAGCAATAATTCTTTTTGCATTCCTATATAAATCTGATTTTAAATATATTTGATTTGATCTTGGTCTATGAAAGGAATCCTAAATTTTGTCATTGAATCAAATTTGTTTGTAGATTATGAATTTGTGATTTAGCAATGAAAAAAAGTGACACATTACTAGATGAATAAAGAAATTTCTATGCTTGTATAAACATTAGTATTTATAACAAATTTCCACTTCAACTCCTGTAAGGAACATTAGGAGTCCCAACCTCAACCAACGGGTTTAAACATTTCATAACTATTTGGTTTTCAATCCTACCCGCCCAGGGATCAAACCCATAACCTCTGAGTCGAATGTGTTACCACTTCGGTTATGAGGCGGTTAAACATTAGTAATTAACATTATCATAATTACGATACATGGGTCTTTATAGTAAAATACACAAAAACCCATTGTAGAAGACAGACATGATCTCATGTATTTCTTTCTACATAAATTGTTACATATAACCATAAACAATTTCATTGCTTTATATATTTTTTGATGAGGTTAAGATTAAACAAATTACGTTAATAATGTATACTAAAATTATGGTTTATTTTATTAATTTATATATAATTTACCAGATGTTGAATTAATATATGTTTAGTTTTATACATAAGTATTTTCAAATAAAACATTTTGCAAAACAAACTAATTCAATTTTGTTGAGTGTAAATTTTTTGGTGAAGGCGTCTGGTTGGTTATATTAGATGTCCGTAAGACCTGTGAATGCCTAAAGACCCGCTAACTTTGAGAAGCTGTAAAATCTACAATTATTGCATTTTTTAAATTTTTTTCGGATTCTTCCTTCTGAAAATCTCACATCAATAAAAAAATCTGTGCATTACAGGGTTAAAGTGTTTTCTACAGGAATCACACACGTTACTCAATGCTTGGCTTTGTTTATTTTCCGATTAAAAAGAAAGGAATTAAGTTTAATATTAGTGCTACCAAAATATTGTGACGCCTTTCTTATTGCTTAATACATTGTAAAGAACAATGAAACAATGTAAATCTTCTTAAATGTCAGAATTGTCAATTTATAAAATAAATATTTCGTATGTAAATTTGACTTCAAGGGTAGGCGTTTACAAATTATTTTATCGTAATGTTCTTCCTTTCCTAATTTCTAAAGGAAAGTAAAATGTATATATAAAATGATTTTAATATCCATTCATTTAGTATGAAATAAAATTAATAAAATAAGTCAATTCAATCATCTTGCATTAGACTTTAAAGACGCGAGTGCTTGTTCTATTTAAATTAAGTCAACAATTTCCAAAAGTGAAGAAAGTGACTATTTGAAAAAAAAAGTTACTTGTACAATATACGATATCAGAGAACAATTGCACAAAATTAAGCTAGGTTTTAACAATTAAAGCGAGTTTTGCATCGTTTTCGAGTCAAAAAACGGATTTTTAACTCCAGCTGAACATTTTTTTAAAAATACAAAAGCCAAATTTCCAGTAGGGTGACAACTTTGTACAATAATAGTTATTTATACGACTAGGTCTATAAAATAAGTTATTATTAAACATTAGGCTCATTTAAAGATATGAGAGTGGTAAGCGTTTTGAGAATGCCTATGTGTCTAATAATGCTTAAGACTCTTTTATTCCATTTTTTTGCATTTGTAAATAAATTTAACAAAAATTTTTAAAAAATACCGTATTTTATAATTTAAATTTAAAATTAAGCTCTACTGTCACAGACTTCCGAAGTGATAGAGAAAGATTATATGTTGTATTGCTCTCTAACACATAGTTTAAGTAGTCGTAATTCATATTGAGGTCCGATCTTCCGATCTTTACATATTGAAATTTGTTTTAAATAACTCGTTAAAATAGTCAAATGATCTGCTAATACAGTTAAACCATGTACAACGAAACTGAAATCCTTATAAATTTGATAGATTTCTTTCACGGAGGTCAAAATTTAAGGTTAAAGTAAAAGTACTAGTGCTGTAATAGTTATTTATACAACAAGGTCGATAAGATAAGTCGGGCCTTCTTGAACGCACTCGCTTCGCGAACAACCCTTGTGTTTAATATTGCTTATCGACCGTGTTTGATATATAATTTAAAGCATTTTTAAATAAATTAACAAAAAATCTTAAAAAATTCTTTAAATATTTGTAGAATTATGTTGCTCTGTTCCACGCACTATACCTTACTTTGTTGCTCAATGCGTAAAAATAAATTCAAATACACCAGTTTAACCGTTTTGCAATTTCGTTAAACTTTAATTTTATTGTGCCGATCAATAAATTAAAAGAAACTTTTTTAGTCATCGCTTTTGATTTCTTCGAAACAAATTCTAATATTTGGATAATAGTTTTCAATGATGTTTATGTTTCTATTTCATAAAAAAATGTTTAGATCACGAGTTTCTAATATTACTTTTCGATTTCCTTGAATAAATTACGAATAATATTTTCCACAGAGTACTACTTTAAATAAATTATTTATTAAATACTTCCATTTATTGAATTTTGTATTAATTTTTCCATTTAATAATTCTCACACAGCGGTATTTCCGAAGAAACATTTTTTTGTATTGTTAGATTTTATTATGGATTCTAATTGAAAAAAAAAATTAAAAAATTATATTCATATTAACAATGTATGTAGCTCATATAACAATGCCCTTATTGTATTCTATAGAAATGCCAAAAGGTATGACTTTAAGTGGTGGAGCGCCTTCTTGTTTCTTGCTTGATTTGATTTGAAAAGTTAATTTTAGATTGAATTAACAAAGTGAATGTAATATAATTTCTAAAATTTTCCTCTTGTCTCTCTGTCTCGTTTGTTTCAGATTACTGAAGCTCGGGGTTTCCGAGTACCGATTGTGATTGTAGGCAATAAGTCGGACTTGAACGAGAGGAAAATTCCACGCGAAATAACGGAGACGATATCGAAAATAGACTGGGAGTGCGGCTATGTGGAGTGTTCGGCCAAGGAGAACACAGGGATCGTGGACGTGTTTAAGGAGCTGCTCGTCCAGGCCAAGATCCGCTACAACTTGAGTCCAGCGGTCCGTAGAAGGCGACAATCCTTACCAGCAACCGCTTATTCTACAAACCGACAGCAGCCTGGCCAGAAGATGCAGCAGACCGCCAAATCGGTGATGAAGAGGCACTCCTGCACCGTGGCTTAATCGGCTGGTGGCAGCGGCAATAGGACACACAATAATGGTGTTTGTTCGAGGCAGAATCGCTCGTGTTGACGATAATGCTCTGCGTTTTATGATGAAAGAAGCCTTATTATATTTTTATTATTGATTAGCGTTTTCGAACAATATATACATACATTCATATATAAATATACATATATATTTATATAAATAAATAAATATTAGAGCGACTTAAACAGCAAGTCATTTATATTTGTATTGCCCCAATATTGATGATAACTAACAATGTCAACAACGCCAGAACAATGGACAGACAAAAGAGTACATGGATGTTTACGACGCTTATTACCTATTCATGAAACCTAGACCAATTCGGACTCAATGTGTGGCAAAATTGAAATTGTCTTTTCATTAGAGTTAAGCAGTCCCCAAACTACCTTTAGAACAGTTGTATATAAAAGATTGAACTCAAATAAATTATTTAGATAAAATTCAATCGTTGTTTCAATCAAATGATCATTATCTACTAATAAGATTAAAATTGCCTTGCTTATAAGCGAGTGCTTAAATTTACTACAAAATAGCACAAAACTGTCATTTGTAAAAGATATTGTTAAAATTAATCAAATTAAGACAAAATCCTTTTCGATATGCACTTATTGTTTTTGTACATAGTGATTAATTAGTACCTGCATTGGTAGTGAAAGGATTTCAATAAGTTAATCCATTCAATTCCTTTCTGTGGAACCTGCTTAAATTTGCGTCAAATTCTATGGAAACTCTTTTATATAGAAGCCTTTTACGCGTCAATTTTATCCAGACTGTGATTTGTGACCATGATTACGTTAAATGCTTTGCAATCCCGTATCGAAAGGTTACATCTTGACATTGATTTTGTTTCGTAATGCGTTACTTTATCTCACTATGTACTGAAAATTTATTTTTTTTTGCACTAGTAAAATGTCAAAATTCAGGCACCATTTTTTTCGTTAAAAATTAATTAATTTCCATTTTAATTCTTGTAAAGAACACAACCAACGAGTAAACTTTTCATTGACTATTTGTTTTCTGTGTATCAGTCAATGAATATCAATAGCACTTAGACCGGCTATAAATGAATCCAATAGGAAAGAGGATAGGAATGAATGAAGAGAGAGGATATCAGATTATTTAGTAAATTTTTTTAGATTAGTTTTTCGTGTTGAAGAGGATTGCATGTGAAATCCAATTTTTAACTTGGAAACGTTGAAAAACTCGCATCGCGTCTCGTACTGTAGCCCGCATTGTAAATGGGACGCCACGCTTACTCAAATTCAAACGGTTGGTTCCTAATGGAGGGTAAACAGATTCTCCAAAAAAAAACGCCAATCGGTAGCCTAGTTAACCTATTATCATATCTTATCAGCAATTTACACTATTACAATACAGTTATTTGCAATATGCCTAACACAGACGATTTTCGGCGCCGCATTTTAAATCGGACACCCACATTATTATTACCGCAATTGCAAAATCTATTGCATCTAGAGTTAGAAATTGATTCTAATGAACCTCTAGACCACTAAGATCGGTATTGGACTGATGGTGATACTTTTATGGTCAAATAGGACAGAGAGTTAATAAATATTTTGGAGGATGTTCCCATTCTGAATAGCAATGGACACAATTTCATTCAGATATAATACGTTTACGATAATTGTAAAATACATGAATTATGTTGTTTTCTAAAAATATATTTCCTTTAAACAAAATTATAATTCATAAACTGAGATGAAGTAAATTACAACGTTACAAAACCAGCCCGGAAATACCTGTTGGAGCTAATAAATGTAATGAAAATCAGTTGACCATCTTATAAAGGCATGACTGTAAGATATTTTATTTGAGGAGAATCTGCTTATCCTCCATTAAGAACCAAGCGTTTGAATTTGAGTAAGCGTGCGTCCGATTTAGAATGCGAGCCACAGTACATCAAACTCCATTTCCTAATTGAACAACGTTTAATTTTTTTTGTTATTAAAAACAACAGGCCTGCTTTAAACTCAACTAGACTATTTTCTTCACACAACTCTGTTGAAAAATATTTACATTTTAGTACCCAATTGCTTCCTCTAGAAATTGTTTTATAATCGTACAGTATTGAATAAAGTATAACTCAATACCCGCAGACAATTACAAG